>VCRD01000696.1:29581-57400 GCA_006783055.1 Trinorchestia longiramus | reverse complement strand
GTGGCTCTCCCTGAGTCTGGCAACGGCGGCGTCCCAGTGCAGAGCTGCGCGCTTCTCTGCTACGAGCGTGTGTCGCAGTATCCTAGCTACCTCAGGCAGTCTACTCAGCACCTCCAGCCCGCGGGTATCCGCTGCGCTGCGTACCATAGCGCGGGATGCCGCTGCCGCTTCCCGAGCACGGATCTAAAATGGTTTGAACATGTTCGATAAATTGTTGCATAATACACTCTATTCGAGAGATTTAAGAAGTAGAATCAACGAGGCAGCTATGAATCTCATCTACGACAAGGAGCATAGCTGTGCATACAATTAAAAAATCGAAGTGCAATGTATGAGTAACAAGCACCTGGTTCGTCAACATAAAAATTATCTTAACATATTATGTTGAACTAGATAGAACCCGTAGAAATTTCACGGTTTAAAAGTGATAAAATTAAGGATTTTTGGATCCTTAATTGCGTTACAAATTTGAATAGATTTGACAATTTCAAATTATAATAAAGACAAAGGTATTAAAGACTTACGACGAATTAATGTGTGTTAAATGAATATTTTACATGAATACATGCAGAACTCAAATTATGCATCTTGTGTACCGATAACATGGCCCAGAAAGTGCCCATGGAAATTCTTTAAAACTGATAAAATTAAGGATCTATGAAGTAAATACATTTTCAGACTCGACTAGTTTGAAATTATTATCAAGACCAATGTATAGAAGATTTAAGACGAATTGTTGTACGTTAATCAAATATTTTTCACGAACATATCCAGAACGTCCATTCTGTTTCTTATCTACCGATAACACGACCGTTGAAATTTCACGCTTTAAACGTGATAAAATTAAGGATCTATAAAATATGAAATAAAATACATTTTTCACTTTTATTAGGTTGGAACTCAGCATTATTATAAGGAAAGTGGAATTCTACTATACAATAATATTCACAATTCGTTGCTTGATTACTTGGTCCATCTTTCTGTCACACTCTTAAGAATTTAGATAGGAGGAAATTCCGAAGGGTATACAGGAATAGTGGGTATTGTATTGTGGATACCAAAGGCACATCCTTCAATGTGGAAACTCCTTCGCAAAGCTTGTGCCCACTGGCAAATCAAACGAAAATTTTGAATAAAAAAACACGTAAAATTTGACGTGTGGGTGTACTAGCATAAAAATAAGAAGCATGGATCACATATTTTATTGTTATGATGGTTTTAGATCTACATTCCACTATATAATAACTAGCAGACCCACACGCGAAAATCAAGCGTTTTTTTACTGAATTGTTTCGTTTGATTCGCCAGTGGACGCGGGTTTCGCGAAGGAGTTTCCACATTGAAGGATGTGCCTTTGGTATCCACAATACAATGCTTACAATACATGTATACCCTACCGAATGTTCTATCTAAATCCTCAAGAGCGCGACAGAGAGACGGACTAAGCAAGCAAGTAACAAACTGTGTATTATTATATAGTGGAATACAGTTTTTTGCTTGCTTACTTGCTTGGTCCGTCACTCTGTCACGCTATTAATGATTTAAATAGGAAGAAATTCGGTGAGGCATACATGTATTGTAAGCATTGTATTGTGGATACCAAAGGCACATCCTTCAATGTGGAAACTCCTTCGCAAAACCCGCGTCCACTCGCAAATCAAACGAAAAAAAATTCAGTAAAAACACGCTAATTTTCACGTGTGGGTCTACTAGTCTACTTCTATAATAGACTAGGTATCTCCATCTCTCTGTATCTGTGTGTGTCCGTCCCATTACTTCCTATCTATTACTGAAGAAAAATTATTGAACTGGAATTAGAACGGGTATGCATGTATTACAAGCATTGTATTGTGGATATCAAAGGTGCTGGACCACTATACTTTTGTTATTCGCTTATTTTCTCCTATACGGCCATGTTATCGGTAAATACGGTACAGAATGGAAGTTTTGTATACATTCATGAAAAATATTCAGATTCTGATAGTACTACGGGTAAAACTGATTAGTATATTTTATTCTACTGATCCTTAACCCATTTACGCCGAGAATAGGAAATGTATTCAGATTTGTTATAACTTTCAATAAAGGGTAAAATGGATGTAAAAGAAACAAAAATGACATCCATTTAGTTGTATAAAATATAATTTTTGAAATATGAGGCGTGATCATATGGACACGCTCGGCACGAGAGGGTACAAAAACTGTGAGGGTACAAAAACAACTGTGTTCATATGAACACGCTCGGCGTAAATGGGTTAATTTTATCATTTCAAACTGAGGAATTTCAACGGGTACTTAACTAGGCTATGTTATCGGTAGATAAGATACAGAATGAAAAATCTATCTATATTAATGAAAAATATTCATTCGAAGCACAATAATTCGGCGTCAATCTTCAATACAGTAATCTTTATAATAAATTAAAATCAGTAAAATCTAAACTGACCGTGGAACTTCAACGGCAACTGTCAAGTATATAATAGATAGTGTATCTCTGTGAGTTGTGTGTCCGTCCTAATACTTCCTATCTAACACTGAAAAAAAATTATTGAACTGAAATCAGCACGGGTATACATCTTATAAACATTGTATTGTGGGTACAAAATGCGCTGGATTACTATAAAACATGCTCCATTTTTTCCAGTTGTTTGCTTTTTTTCTCCTAAACGGTCACGTTACCGGTACATAAGATACAGAATGGAAATTGTGTATATATTCATGAAAAATATTCAAGTTATGATAATACCACGGATAACACTGAAAAATGTATTTTATTTCTTAGATCCGTAATTTCATCACTTTTAAACCAAAAAATTTCCACGGCCACAATTTAGGCCATGTTATCGATAGATAGGACACAGAATGGAAGTTCGCTATACAGTGCAACATACGCTAATAGCCTAATGTAATGTGGCTTAAAGAATTACAGTAAAAGTGCTCATCTCCGGACAGCTATTTTCCTGAACAACATAATTTCCGGACAATCTAATTACTTGATATGGTTTCCTCTCATGCTCTTGTAGTTTATATAGAATAGAATAAGGCAATAGGAACGAGCCGTTTGGCCCATTCTTGGTTCAATACCGAAGTCCCATGCCGTTTTATGAAGGCTTTTCTTCATTGTAAACATTTCATTTAAAAAAATTTACTTATTTATTTATTTTAAATAACTTCATGCTGAAAATGTTGGAGGAAAACGTTGAACCTTTAGATTTTCAGACAAGTTTTAACATCAAGGATGCTGTTTTCCTATTGAATCATGGAACACTGAAACAAACAACCCTTTCAAGGGCATGGAGGAATTTATATGAGAAAAATAAGGCTACAAGTGAAACTGATAGTGATGTCGTTGAAACGTCGAAATCTTTGCCTGCAGAAGAAGCTTTAATATTGAAGGAGACAAACTAATTCCTAACGGCGATCAGTTTTAAATCCTTACTTCTGATGATCTTAGAGAATGGATAGATGAAGAGGATATTTCCACTTGTCGTTCCACAGAGCTAAAAAAATGCTGTTCCACACTCTGACGAACAATATTCTGACAGCTCTACTTTTTCACACCAAAACAATGATGAATCAACAACGTGGCAATCTATACAAAAATCAATGTTGCAAGTTGTTAACATTCACGGGGAAAAATGCAATTTTTAGCAAGAGTGAATATATTCATGCTAGATCACTTCAAAGGTGCTTGGCAATTAAAAACATGAAAGAAATGAAAGCAGCTGAAGTGAGGGAAACAGTGGAAGATGCTACGAATGCCTATGAAACTAAACAATAAAACTTCATTATAAACTTGCTATATGTTTAAATATGCATAATGAATTTCAAAATGCATTCATTGTAACAATTTACTACATGTACTATTGACATAAATATTTACAATTTTGCAGTTTAAGTTTTTTCTATTATTATTTATTGGAATTGTGAAAAATATATTTTAATTTATTACTGTTACATTTATCATCTCTATGTTGCTATGTTGCAATTTTTAACAATAAACGCTATTTAGAACTCGGTCTCTCAATTAACTATACATCGAATCACTACATTACTTCCCTACATCCTTATATGAGGATGACGTAGCTGTCCAGATATGAGGACGACGTAGCTGTCCAGATATGAGGAATTCTACTGTACAGAAAAATATCTCTGGATACATTTGATGGCTATTTCCAATGCTAATAATCTATATTGAAAGACACAAAACTTTTCCGTAAAAAATTTACCACGAGACTTTCAACTGGGGATATTAGTTCAACATGATTTAAAGTGTGAATTCATGATCAAAATGGATTATAAACAACTCATACTAACTTCGACATTGTAATACATGTAAATAAACATCATTTAAAATGAACAGTGAACAGATTTGATAAGACATGAAGGCTATTTATTAATATAACGTCATTTACACTATGACTTCTAAAACACGATCAATTGTTAATTCAGTCCATTTTTTCTTTGTGACAGATGGCACTGATGTCGATATGACTATGGTATTTCATAAGTCTGGTTTGCAAGTCAATTACCGACTATCAGCATAAATTGATAAATAAGCAACTTATAAGACCTGTTATGATTCTCTGTAGTGTTAAAATTAAGTCAGCTTCTTGTTGTGAAGCAATGAATCAAGCACTTGTACTTTGGCTTGAAGACCAGCCTTTATCACTCCAGCAAAAGATTGTGTCCATGCGAGACAATGAACCTTCCCACTCAGCCAAAGCAACTAAGCAATATTTGGCTTCAGTGGGATTCAAATACAAATTTACGGTGTGGCCTTAAAATTTGCTTGATTTGAACTCAATAGAAAATTTCGGGCGCATCATAAAGAGAAAAATTTATGCTGATAGTCGGTAATTGACTTGCAAACCAGACTTATGAAATACCATAGTCATATCGACATCAGTGCCATCTGTCACAAAGAAAAAATGGACTGAATTAACAATTGATCGTGTTTTAGAAGTCATAGTGTAAATGACGTTATATTAATAAATAGCCTTCATGTCTTATCAAATCTGTTCACTGTTCATTTTAAATGATGTTTATTTACATGTATTACAATGTTGAAGTTAGTATGAGTTGTTTATAATCCATTTTGATCGTGAATTCAGTGTAAATCATGTTGAACTAATATCGCATGTCGATACAAAAGCCAATATCTAGGAAAAATTGTGGAGTCTTTCAATATACATTATAAGCATTGCAAATAGGCATCCTGAATCCTCCCTAAATAATTATACATATATCTAAAAAAGCCATCTAATATTTCCAGAAACACTAATGTAATATTTTGAGTATTATTACACAAGACTATTAGTGTGGGTCGCACTGTATATTCATTTAAAAACCAATAATTCGTTGTCAATCTTTAACACATTCGTCTTTCCAACAATTTGAAATTAGTCAAATCTAATCAAACTTGTAACTCAAATTTGGACCGAAAAATCCTCAATTTTATCACTTTTAATGAGTATAATTTTCACGAGAACTATGTAGTACTTAAATAAAATTAAAATTTTCACAGAACACCATTTTCTTTCACGTTTCATAGATATTATTCAGCTCGATGACAATTACTCGAAGATAAGTTTGGACTTCAAGTTTTTAAGCAGCACTTACAAGTTAGAAATATAAATTAACTAAATAATGCAAGCCAATCTCAAACTAAGTAGCTTAACAAGTGTCAGAGGAGAAACTTTGAACGTATTATAGATACAGTTTCTTCAATAGCCAATTCTACTTCTAGAATATTATGCCTCCACTCTTAATATCGAACAAAAGTTCAATAGAAAAAAATTATACCACAAAAAAAATACAAGAGCTTAGCAAATACAAGGCAAACGTGAGGCAGCTAAAGTCGCACTTCCACCGACCTTTTGAAGGAATAGATGAACAAGAAATGTTTACATAGAAATGACAAAAATATTCGTTGAGGTGACATTACCTTCTGCAACAGTGAAACCGAGATGCCTTTGAGCGCAAGCGCCACATCTTTTTTCTGAGGAGTTGACTGAGTTGATTTGTGAAGAGCAGAGGCAGAACTGGGGTTTTTAAGCTCAAGCATTTCAGTTGATCTCCCAACTGGAGGAGCAGAAGCTTGTGGTTGTAAGCTCTCAGCTGCTCGGATGACAGTGGCTTCAAGTCGAGGGTTTTTGTTCAACAGTCCTCGAGCCACGTCTGAAACAGCAAAAATAATACCAGACATTCGATATAAGGCGAATATAAAACTAGGTTACTTTGCTAGATACTAGTGATGACACGATATCAAAACTTTTAACGACTTCGAAACCGATCCCGATTGTACTCAAGTGACACGACTCTGAGATGATTCTCATACCGATTCCTGCTTCTCTCTGACTTTTCCATATTCTGGCCAGATATCCAGGTACCTGTTAAATACTATCTTCACAAGTTCATCTTCACTTTATATAGCACTATCCTGCAACCATATTTGACGGAGGGTTTATTTAAAAACTGTATCGTTTTGCTCTGTCTTTCCGCCTTGTTCGGTCTTTGCACACAAACTCAACTTGATTAACACACGCGAAAAAAGATCACGTTCATGTTTATTATCGAGCTTTCTAATAATTTGATTAAATAACCACAAATTTTAATGAACAAGTCTTTAAAATATCAGTGAAGATAAACTTATCGTTAGTTCAAAAATTTACCGAACTATACATGCATAGAATCAAAGGTATCAAAACTATCATTTAGAGAGAAAGCGTACCAAGTCTAGTACCTTCGTGTCTGGCAACACTGGTATTCTTTCTCCTTCTCAGTGCCGACAATGGAATTGTCAGATTGATGCACATATTATCCAGGAAAAAATCATCTTAGAAATCGGAAATGACCTTGAAATTAAGGACTCCGATGCCGATTTCAATGTAAAGAAAACCCTCCGATGTTCCGATTTTCGATCTTGATTCCTTATTAAGAGTCCCATCGCTACAGGATACCAATCAATTGGATGTTATTCAGAAGTAAAACTCAGATGAAAAAACACAGAAATTTAAAGCAATGAAAAGGACGATAAGTTGGAAGTCGGATGAACCTAAAGACTGTGCTACAAGGCCCTCTACAAGGCTAAAGACTGTGCTACAAGGCCCTTTACAAGGCCAAGAGCCTTTACAAGGCTAAAGACTGTGCTAGAAGGCCCTTTACAAGGCTAAAGACTGTGCTACAAGGCCCTCTACAAGGCTAAAGACTGTGCTACAAGGCCCTTTACAAGGCCAAGAGCCTTTACAAGGCTAAAGACTGTGCTAGAAGGCCCTTTACAAGGCTAAAGACTGTGCTACAAGGCCCTTTACAAGGCCAAGAGCCTTTACAAGGCTAAAGACAGTGCTACAAGGCCCTTTACAAGGCTAAAGACTGTGCTACAAGGCCCTTTACAAGGCCAAGAGCCTTTACAAGGCTAAAGACAGTGCTACAAGGCCCTTTACAAGGCTAAAGACTGTGCTACAAGGCCCTCTATAAGGCTAAAGACTGCTACAAGGCCCTTTACAGCACCAGTTACGTCAACCACTGTTGGTCTTGAGTGCGGCAAAACAAGGTATTGTTTTCAAAATTATTCATTCCATTAACTCAACACAATACTATCACATAGAGATCGCATGTATCAAGTTGGAAAGAAAGTAACGTTTTTTTTATTTGATTACTTTGCCGCCGCTTAAGACTTATACAATTAATTATTTCTAAATAAATTGGTGTTCTAATGTGTAAATAAGTCTATCAGGAACAATAATTAGTAATATTAAATCAATTTTGACTGGCATATTAATGAGGAGCACCTGGGACATTGTATACTCTTATGAGTACAAAAAAAGACACTTCAGCTGTACAAGCTGCAAAAAACATTCCAGCTGTTTATGGGAGGGACGTGTTCAATGATCGAGAATGCCAACGGTGGCTTGCAAAGTTTTCATCTGGAAATTCTAACCTGAAGGATAACCCACGTTCTGGAAAACCAAAATCAATTGAGCAAGACGCCATTGGAGATGCTGTTGAAGTCAATCCAAAGTTAACCAACAGAGAATTGGCCCAAAAAATCGATACAACTCATATCACCAAAATATCATGCTTTCATGTACTAGGAAAGATTTCAAAGCTCAACGAAACCAATGATTATCTGTCGGTTCATCTTTGCTTTCATCTCTACCTCACTACCTTATTCACCTGATATTGCTCTTTTTGATTACCATCTTTTCAGGTCTTTGCAGCATCACTTAAGTAATGAAATTTATAAAAATGGTGAACGACTAAAAAATGACATCAATTTGTTTATCTCATCGAAATCCATGAACTTTTTTGAAGAAGGCCTCAAAAAGCTAGTTGATCGTTGGTCAGAAGTCGTACTAAATGAGGGACGGTATTGTAATCACTAGAAATAGCATCTTAAAATTTTTTTTGAAACGAAATGTGTCGGGAAAAACGACATTACTTTCTTTCCAACCTGATGCTTTAGTACATTTACAATATGAAGTGGAGAGATATCAAGACAATGTTCACATTCGCCATTATTGGTTACGAAACGAGAGATCCATACACTCAAAATGTTTACACATTAATCAAAGAACAATACTTACGAAATAATGAAGTAAACCATACATACACAAGTTCCTCTTATCTAAACTAAATCCAAAGTTTCCTCATTAATATTCTTGACATGGAGTTGCAGCTCAGTAGGGTGAAGGTAATATTTTCTCACACTTTCCATGTATTTTAACTTTAGATCGGGTTGTATTGACCTACTCTACACATTACAATACATATACCTAGTTCAGATTTTGGTGCATGTAATTTAAAAAAACAACTGAGAAATTAAGCCTGTAAAAGGATAAGAGAAATAGTTGAACATACACTGCTGGTCACAATGATAAGACTACACCTGATCTTCAGGTTTTCAGTACATGCATTTACTTTAACGGAAAAAATTCTTTCAACACATCAAAGGTCAGTATCAAAAAAATTTTAATGGAAAAATTTGTCTGAAAATGTTGTACCTAACATTTTATTCGCCAGGAAATGAAAAACATCTCATTATGCTTGGTCATAATTATAAGACCACGATTGAAATACTAATTTATTTGGTAAAATATAAACAAATCAGACAGTTACATGGAAGACCTGATTTAAGGATGTGCGTGGGTAATTAACTAACCAGGGCTGGAAAGTCGGAGTCTAGGAGTCGGAGTCCAGGAGTCAGACTGATTTATGGACTTGAGGAGTCGGAGTCCAGGAGTCAGACTGATTTATGGACTTAAGGAGTCGGAGTCCAGGAGTCAGACTGATTTATGGACTTGAGGAGTCGGAGTAGGCAAATTGACACCTACTCCGACTCTCCAAAAACATCTATAAAGAAACATAGGCACTTAACACCACGATGACTTATAACTGATTGTGCTGATACAATACCACTCTTTAATCTTCAATGTTGTTTATTTAATAAAGCTTTATAATTGATAGTGTTGATACAATGATTTTTTTCAAAACCTATTGTTGCCTTATGATTTAATTCAGCATTTCGATAACATCATTAAGGTTTATAATCGATAAAATAATATTATTCTTATAAACTTATTTATTTTGTCCTAGGCTGTGACTCGTGAAACATTTAGGCAACTGTTTTTGGATTATATAATTATAATTGTGTATTCTTTATGAAATTTTCTTATGGTTCAACTTATGCTTTATGGTCTATATGTATGCCAAAGATGTGTAACAGGCGTTTTAATAGCTAATAAACTTTATTTTGTCAGTATGAGTTATTTTTTTCCTTTTCTATTTAAACTATAAATTTAGGATTATCAATACGAAAACAATACGTATGAAAATTGTTTACTGTTACTTAATATAAACAATCAGCATTGAGCTATCTACTGTATTGTAAAGTTGTTAAAAAAGGCAAAAAGGCATAAAGTTATTTATAACTTTCAAAATAGCCTGATGATTCACTTGGCAGTGATAAAATGCCATTTTTGTTGATAGGTAATATAAAATAGGTATATGGTAAGAAAATATCCAGTTACTATTAACAAGTCGAAGTCGGTCCTTCAAATATCCAGGAGTCGGAGTCGGAGTCGGTCCTTCAAATATCCAGGAGTCGGAGTCGGTCCTTCAAATATCCAGGAGTCGGAGTCGGTCCTTCAAATATCCAGGAGTCGGAGTCGGTCCTTCAAATATCCAGGAGTCGGAGTCGGCTGTTCAGAGTCCTGACTCTTCAGCCCTGTTACTAACTCTCTCGATTAATTTCTATACGGCTAGAGGACAAGTTTTAACAGATTATGACCGGGGTAGAATTGTGGAACTCTAAAAACGTAGCATACTACATAAAGCAATTGCAAGTGAACTAAATAAGAGTAAAAACTGTCGTCACAAACTTCTTGAAAAATCCTATTGAATATGGAACGAAAAAGTCGACCGCTCGCACCCAAAAACATCACTCATGCTCTTAAAAGACGAATAAGAAGGAAGGTTAGGAAGAACACAAACATAACTTCAAGGCAAATACTGATGCAGACTGTTGTTCTCGTACAATTCAGCAAAAGTTAAATAATCAGGGTTTTAATAAATTGAAACGATTGCAGAAACGATCTTCTTCTTCGCCATAAAGCCTCCCGCATGCAATTTACTGCAGATTACCAAACACGAGATATAGAACAATGAAAGAAAGTTGTGTTTTCTGCCGAGAAACAGTTTAACCTCGATAGCCCTGATGGGTTTCAGCACTACTGGCATGACAAATTTGTTTCAAATAAAACTTATTCAACAAAGCATAGCGGAGGAGGATCATTGATTGTGTGGGGAGCTTTCTGTTTCAATGGGACGCTTGAGTTATAGCTTGCGGAAGGTCGCCTAACGTCTGCCGGATACGTCACCATGCTTGAACGTGCTTCTATCTTCACTGAGTGTCCCAGGATGTGTGGAGAAAACTGGATTTTCCAACAAGACAATGCAGCAGTCCACAACGCTCGCCATTAGAAACAGTTCTTTGGTGTTAATAATATTTAACTGTTGAACCATCAACCTTGTTCTCCAGTTCTCAACCCGGTCGAAAATCTTTGGGGATGGATGGCCAAAGAAGTTTTTGAAGATGGATTACAATTTGAGACGAAAGAGGGTCATCGTAAGGCTGTGTTCGATACTTGGGGCAAAGTCCCAGTGGACCTCGTACAAAATCTTGTAACCAGCATGCCCAGGCGAATTTTTCAACTAATCAGCAATAATGGAAGATACTCTAGTTATTAAAATGTTTTTGTAACGTTCTATGTAAACCTTTACAGAAATTTATTGTTTGGTCTTATAATATTGAGCAGTTGTATTCAACTAAAGCTTAATTTCTGTTCTTTTTCCGCGATAAAATGTTAAGGGATCTAGTTGTTTTCTTATCCATTATTTATCTAACCTACATTACAATTGTGCACAACAATTTTATTTCAAACTGTTCAAAATATGATTCAAATTTTGATACTTCGTAACTGGTCTTATCATTTTGACCAGCAGTGTATTACTGGGTCATTTTACACACTGCTCATTTGAAGACCATAAATTTTTCAGAAAATATAGCTATTTGATGAACCACGTTGATTGTGTATATTGAATACATCTCCACAGAACGAATAATAAAACTCACTAAGTACATGAGCAGCAGTAGACAGCGAGTCAGAAGAAGGAGTCTGAGGTAGGGTTACAGGCTCAACTTCAGGCAGCTCGTCTAGAGGAAATTGTGGGTGCCAACGCTTGATGCAGCTCACGTCCGCTACTGCTAAGCTCGGCTCCAGGCTCTAGAAAAACGAGAATAATGAGGTGGTTAAGAAAGAGCATAGCAGTAATAGTTATACCAGCTTGCTAGCACTTCAGTGACTCGGGCTATATTACACCGAAGTTCAGTTCATCAGTTACGTCACTAGAAAGAGCGTGGAATATAAATCTACAAACACAATAATTGGCTTAGTTCACAGGTGCAGCTACGATATTATCCAGTTGCGTCGCCCATGCAAAGAACATTTTTCACACTAGAAGAAATAGTACAGCATTGCAAATTAAATCATCTGCGATTCGGCTACAAGCTTCATATCGCAACGAATTACAATGAAGAAATCATGGCACTATTCATTACTTTCACAAGTTCCCGGTTAAAGGTTCTTAGATCTTAGCACTCAAAATGGTCTGTAGTGTCGAGTTATATCCTTTTTGAACAGTTTGGCCCATACAGCGCACTCGTACCCATTGTTATGTATCAACATGTAGTATAACAAGATGTGTATATAAGACATAAAAGCATACAAATTATCAGACTGAAAGTCTAGTTCATGCCTGTATTTCAAAAGTTATTTAGTTTTAATTTCTGATAGGAGCTAGCACCTTTTTAAGGTACAACTGCACGCATAACTGAAAGTTGTTTCCGCTTCCATTTAAATCAGTACCAGGTTTACGTTCCTCAATGAGACTCGAGAACTTCAAACTTCGAACAAAAACGTGTGTGAAGGCACTAGACGTGTGTGAAGGCACTAGACGTGTGTGAAGGCACTAGACGTGTGTGAAGGCACTAGACGTGTGTGAAGGCACTAGACGTGTGTGAAGGCACTAGACGTGTGTGAAGGCAGTAGACGTGTGTGAAGGCACTAGACGTGTGTGAAGGTCAGAGGAAAATAACTGCTTACAGAGTGGCTGAGGTTGCTGTTCCATGACGTGGCTGTGGACGCTAAATGCAAAGGTGACACAGCGATACCTGCATTTGGCAGTCGCAATACCATGATTAAGTTCATTCAAGAACTCTGTGTACAAGAGTTCAGTAGTAACTCGAAAATGGAAGACGTATCAATACCAAAAACATTACCTGCACCAGAACAGAATGGTAGACTTACACCACACTAACGCAATCAAATGGTTAATACCAATTCCACTACAGAAACAAAGTCAACACTGAATTTGCAACTAGACAATAATGCAGAGATTTGGTGACAGGTTACCATATTTTGTTACTAGACAAAAATTATACGACTGAACAATAGTTTAGCGATTTTGTGACAGGTTGCTAATTATGAATGTGTAGTAGTGATCTTGCGACTGGACACTAATTTTAAAACTTCGTGACTGGGGATTAATCTTGTAACTTAGGGACTGGTCACTGACTTGGTGATCAGGCGACTAAACAATAATTTTGTAATTTTGTAACTAATCATTAAAGTTGTGATTTGACGATTAACCACTAATTTTGTGATTTTGAGACCAGATACTAATTTCGTAATTTGTACTGAACACTGTACATGCCACCAACTATAATTCTAAGGCGTGCCTAAAGAGAATAATGGTACTATGGTATGGTACGAATACGATTAACAATAATGTCACCACTAGCCGTAAGATGTTAGCATTAAGATTGGAAAACCTTATTCCCTGTACTGTGAATTTGTAGTGTACTCTGTCATACATCGGAATAAAGTTGATTTATTAACCCGGTAAATAAACACTGAACAGTTAGAAGCGAAGAGCTTGCCATGCAACTAAGCATGAAGGCCAACCAAATACAAAAAAAAACTCGAAAACGAAATACTATAAAGAAGGTAAGGCAACGTACAGCTTGCAATTCTTCAACATCAGAGATTGCAATACGGAGGAGTGTCGCTTCTGCTATTATAACCACGAACCGTCAGCGCTTATTAAAAATCAATCACGTAAAATTTAAAAGCTACACCATCAACTCGAACTGCTGAAGGGAGGCTTACAAACAATAGAGAAACAAAATCACGAACACGAGCTAAAGCTTCAGTCTTCGGAGACTCACCGTAGCCAGCAACTACGAATTGATAACCAGCCCCAGTGCTTTGAAACTATTGATAAACGTGAAAACTTTCATCTGGACACTAAAAACCGTTTTAACGCATTGAAAGACGAATTGGAAAAAATTTAAACTCCACAGAAGAAAATACAATATAGACACCTAATGAACATAATCCAAATCAAACTCAATCTCACACCCAACCTGCTGGAATCCTTGAACCTTTTCGAAACTTCAACAAAACTACCAACAAAAAATGCGAAATTTTAATGGAACTACTCATACTACAAATGAAAAAATAAAGATCAAGGAGAAATCTCACGTATTTCTCATTGGAGACAGCATCATCCAAGGACAGAAAACCGAGTTCAAGAAGGTGTTAGAAGAGCGTAAAATACTCTGCCACCCTAAAATACGAGTTACTGAAGCAGTCCACCTACTAGACCTACGATGCACACAGGATGACATAGTTAGAGTTCTTCGCAGAAGACATGAAATAGAAAATGAACCCCAAGATGAACTCCTACAATTTGAAGCGTTAGTCCATAAAGTCAAATATAAATCCACGAAAGCTATCACAACCAGCATTCTTCCGCAAGAAAATAATCTAAATTCCCAGATTCTACTAGTCAATGACAAGGTAAAACATACGTCTGCAGGAAAAGACGTCATGTACCTAGACTTAATGTCCCATTACATTGGACACCATAATCTTTCAAAGAAAAATGACATCCATCTGAATAAAGTTGGGCAAGCTCGGCTGGGGAGCTTACTGACCATCGCCACGCTCGGACACACCGCTACATTGGAAGAAGACAAAATTGGTAGTAAACAAACATCGATAGGCAAATTGAAAGTACATTTAGAGCATCAACAAGGAAATATCTCAAAAAATTCAGACATCTGTTAACTTCCCAGCACGGAATTAGACGCTCCTCGACGACGCGGCAAAGTAATAAAGAGTCGGACAATAACGCGTTCTTTTGTACATACAAATTGCGATCACATAACGCAGCCTACCCTACACTCCACCAGGGAAAGGGAACGAACCCAACATGAGCAAGCCAATAAAAAGAACAGCACCCCTGATACAGCGGCATCATTGAACCTCACCTCTGCAGTAGACATCTCTGGCGCTGCAAGAAACACTTTCAAAGCGACCAAGCTAATGGCAGCCTCAACACATCAATAGGGAGAGCTTGAGTAAAAACGTACTACCCAACCACCAAATGTATGCAATAGATATGAACCCACCTTAGGATGAAACACGGACTCCAGAGATCAATGGTAAGCAAGGAAATTACAAAAATCAATCACCCAAAGCGCCCGATCCAAAAAATGAAGGCAGCACTGCACAACAGGATCATAATATAAGACTGTGACCGGACTGGCTGACCAATTAACGTCAGTTTGGTCAAGAGCTCCCAGCCAACAAACCCAGCAACAAACGATAAGTTTTACTGCACAGTTCTTTTCAGGTTTGTGTTTAAATAATACTTTCAATTAAAAAGAGGTTTGTATATTTATTTTTATTGCACTTTGAATCACAGTATTTAAAACGTTTATATATTCATTTAGTTATTGCACCACGAATTGCAAGGAATAGTTGATAACGGGTTTTATATCTTCTTAGCGCACCGCATTAATACAGAGTTAAATATTGCACCAATGGCTCGGCAAGGTGTACAAAAATCGGCAGCAAGGATCTTTGCACCGAATAACCACTCGACAGCAGAGTGAACAAGTGTTGCCACTCTGACTGAAGGCGCTCAACCACCACTAGTCTACCTGCCAGCCGTCCCTCGATACATAGGGAACCGCACAAGCGACAGATCTTAGTGTCCATACCTAAGGTACTAAGAAGAGCACCCCTAACGTACACGTCCTGCTGAAAACCTAGTGAACGACAAGGTCGTTCACTGGACAACTTAAGATACTAGTTGGCAACGTGCAAAATATCCTACCGAAAATGTAGGAAATACAAGCCATTGCGTCAACGTTGTCGTACGACATCATAGCTGTCAATGAAACATGGCTAGACCTAAATAGAAGGCATTTCTCAGCGGAAGTCTCATTGAAAAGATACGCTTTGCATAATGTCGACAAACCTTTGAGCAGCAAGAGGTGGTAGTTCCCTTATCTACATCAAAGAAAAGCTACAACCATAAATCAAAGCTAAACGAGTAACAGAAAAAAATGGAAATACTACATATTACCTTCAAACCGCATTCAAGCCAAACTATCAAAATTCTACTCGTGTACAGGAACACAACCTGTATAGCAATCGATGACGACGAATTCTATGATTACCTTGATAATGTCCACAGTGATCCTCACGAAACAATATTCATGGGAGACTTCAGTCTGCTTTATATAAACTGGACTAATCAAAGTCGAGCACCTGGTTCTAAGCTCATTGATTGATAAATACAAATTCCCTACAGCAGCATGTCAAGGAACCGACTAGACGAAGCAATATTCTTGACCTCGTCATGACGACTTCTGACCTCAGCATAAATGGCTTAGAAGTTACGGACAAGATCTGTGATCACCAGATGATAGACTTCACGCTCGAAATACACGAGCCTGACACAAGGACTCAACAAAAACAAGTCCTAGACTACAAACGGGCAAACTTCGAACTAATGAAAGAAGAACTTGACAGCATTAACTACAACGTAATGATGAGGAACAAAAACGACGAGGAATGCTACACGATAATCAAAGAAAAATTAGTAACTACCACAGAGCCTCGTATCCCAACAAAGCGAATGAGACCAACCAATAACCCTCCTCGGTTTTCATAAAAAATTAAATGCCTCATCAATGCAAGACAAGAGTCACACAGAAGACTTAAACGATACCTAACAGAACCCCATCGTCAAGAACATATCAACGCCTGCAGGGCTGTTAAGCAAACGATAAAATGTACAAAGCAAAATAAAGAAATTGCGATTGTAGCAAAAGCTTAAACTAACCCAAAGAGTTTCTACAAATATGTGAACGACAGGCGACTCAAAAGAGACACTATTGGACCACTGATCGATTCTGAGGGCTCAACGCAAACGAACAACAAAGCAAAGCCAGAATTCTTAATAAATACTTTACTTCTGTGTTCACTCACGAAGACTTAACTGAAATCCCGCAACCTCGTGTTTTAAACACTTGGGAAATCTTGACAGATGGCATATTTACAGTAGAAGAGGTAGAAAAACAGCTCAGTATTTTAAATCTATATAAGTCAAGTGGACCCGACGGCCTTGCTCCCCGGATACTCAAAGAAACAGCCGAAGTAATTAGTAAACCCTTAACACATATTTCCGTTTCATCACTTGAAACTGAGATAGTTCCGGAACATTGGAAGAGGGCAAATATTACTCCTATTTTCAAAGAGGTGAACAAACAAGCACCTAATAACTATGGTCCAATCAGTCTAACATCTGTTATCAGTAAAACACTTGGAAAACTGCCCAAAGCCCGTTTAACAAAGCACCTTAAAAAGCAATATCTTATTACTGACACCCAGCACGGATTCAAGGAAAAACGTAGATGCCTCACAAACCTCCTTTACTTCTTTGGAGAAGTTAACTGCATATACGGAAGTAGCCTACGTAGACCTTGTATATCTAGACTTTCAAAAAGCCTTCAACAAGGTTTCCCCACGAAAAACTCACGGCCGAAGTGGAAACGCATAGAATACGAGGCAACTACTCCTCAAGAATACGAAACTGGCTCACTGGTGACACTTAACGAGTGATGATTCACAAACAAGCAAGTGATTCAACGCTTGTAACATCAGGAGTCCCTCAAGGGAGCGTTTTAGGCCCGCTCCTCACCATCTACATCAACGATCTTGATGTCGGAAACAACAGTAAAATCAACAAATTCGCCGATGACACGAAACTCTCTCACAGAGCATTCACCAAAAGGGACAGAGTAACTATCCAATCAGACCTCAACCGTCTCCTACATTGGACTAAAACCTAGCAAATAAGCTTCAACATTGATATATGTTCAGTAATGCACGTTGATGCAAATAACCGGTATTTCCAACACACGATGTATGACATACCTATTGAAACAGTCCAGCAACAAAGAGATCTAGGTGTCATTGTCACTGAAAATCTAAAACATGACAAACAAGTGGAAAAAAGCGTCAAAAATGCGAGCAGGATTTTTGGTTTCATTGCACAAAACTTTGAATACAAGTCAAAGAACATAATATTACCGTTATATAGAGAGCTATTCCGACCACAAATAAAGTATGCAGTACAACTGTGGTCTCCTACCTCACAAAGAGATATTAATTAAATGAAAAAAAATCAGCGTAAAGCAACGAAGGCGATTCCAGCATTCAGCAAACTCAGTTACGAAAAACGTCTTCAACACCTTCAACTCATCTCCCAAAAACAAAGAAGGCTGCGAGGACAACATAATGAGACTTATAACTACCAAAACGATGTTACCCTGGATGGACTTTTCGAAAGAGACTGTAACGTACGAACCAAAAATAAAGGCCAAAAACTAATACTGAAAAACCTCAAAACATCCAAAGCCTTGAGTTTCTTTCCGTTAAAATTACCGCAACATGAAACCAGCTGTCCGAAAACATCGTTTCAGCTGGCACTGTGAATACATTCAAAAATCGTCTCGACAAATATTGGATTACGAACCCTCCCCCAGTGTAATAAATTACTAATTCTATGCCCGTAACTCCGAAGGCCAGTGTATGACTGTGATAAATGCGCGTGACTGAATGCCTGTGTGTGACTAAATTGACTTACGTGGTTAAGGTGTACGTAAATGATTGATGCCTTTACTTTAGACGGCATAGGACTTGGGTATCAACCCAAGAATAGGCCAAATGGCTCGTTCCTATTGCCTCATTCTATTTACCAATGACATAATAGTACCGACATTTGGATACACACTGAAGAAAATTAGTCAATATTATTTCTACTGTCTTTCTATAATGTCATAAACTGACAGTTTCGATACATGCGACATGATTAAAAATCGATCAAGGAGGTAATCGAATTTAGAAGCCAAAACACGGCAACAGAAATAAAAACACAAAAGAAGGTAGTAGTAAATTGAAAGCACTCCCCTACATAGTTGAGAGAGGAAATATACAACACGCCAAATGACAAAACTTCACTAGTTACTTTATGTGTAGATAGCGTCTGTCTGAAAACTCGTTTGAGCGCAACGCTCCTCACTTATGTAGCGAGCATAAGTGTTCTGGGCTCTCAATTGTGCTACTCATTTAGGATGTCCAAATGTTCTTGGAAAGTCACAATACAAACCGCATCTTGTCACACCAACAGAAACCAACAAACGCACACCAGCAGAAATTACAAGAGGAAACAGGAACAAAGCGAGTCAAATTCGAACGAAACAATTGTCTAAGCGATTTCTATCTGGTCTATTGATACAAAGAAAGAAAGTAACATTTTACCAGCTGAAATTGCAATTAACAACACACTGAAACAAGAGCTAGTGCTTAATTTACTGCACGTATTTCAGAACTTCTGAGAGACTCAACGCCTCTCAAAGAAGCTTGAGAAAACACACCAGGGCCTCTGCTCTCCCTCCACCCCCACGGGGGTGTTACCACACCGAGAAGCACTAGTTTCTACGGTATGCATACCAGCCTGGCTCACTTCTTTAACATAAGGATCAGATGCCAAAGATCAATTTTACCAAAATGGACCAATACCAAACAAAGGTGTCAATCTCCGGAACTGAAATGTGAAGGCAACCAACTGAAGAAGCGAAGGGATGGAAATCCTATCCCGTTTCGCTGGTCATTAGCTAGGCTTCCAGGTAGCAAGATAAAAATGTTATTCGTTAACTCGATATAAGTTCAATAAAGACGAGTGAAAGCTATGTATAACTCACCTTAAGAAACTTCAGATGATGTTGATGAATAATATTGACAAGCGACTGATGAAAAATAGAGCGTCGCTCCACCAACACCAGTGAATCCATCTTTCGAAACTGGAGCAAAATTGAGAGAATTAGCAATGGCTGAAGCCACAGTACAACCAAATAATCTGCTTGTTTTCAAGGTGTGACGTATTTCATTATTTATTGACATCGAGTTCTGTATAAAAGACGAGCTGTTCATAGAGAAGTTAGCTCACGCAGGAATAAAGCAATGCACTCAAATGGTTAAATTGTCCATCTTCAAAGCAGAACTGATCTTTCAGAGGATGAGCTACAAGGAGCAAGAAACCAGATATGGCGTAAGCTTACATGGCCTAATGAGAGACAAAACTCAATCATTGATTTACCATGAGCAGTATGACGAACTTATTCAGTCACATATTGATTTTTATGATGCAAAATTCAAACAATTGTCAACATACACCGCCAACACTTAACACGATAAATACATGAGAAAGAATAGATATTAATCATTAAATATAGATAAAATACAAGAGCTTCATAACTAGAGTCGTGGTTTGAACACGTACAATACACGTATGTGAAAAAGGGATCTCAATAAAAAAATTTCTATAGATATTAAACAACCTCAGTCTTAGTTACTTACAGACGGTTCTGAATTCTTTTTGGTTTCTCGTGTATGTTGAGAGCAGCTGTTGTCATCACTGGTAGCTGATGAACCAAAGCTGTATAAGCAATGAAATTAAACACGGAACAAAATTATGTTTGCATACAAATAATGAAAATTCTCGATACAATTTTTTTAGAAGTAAATGAATAAATCAGATTCCAAACAAGGAACTTTCTAGAAGTAAATAAACTAAAATGATGCTTAGCGATGTAAAAGTAGTTAAAAAGTAGTAGTACTTAAAAAATTACTACTACAGGATAATCTACTGATAGTGATATTTGAACAATTCATAAAAAATATTTATTCGTTATATTTTAATAAAAAATACCACATGAGTGATTACCAAAGAGGTCGGACATTCATATAAAGTGCCACAAATTGCGTCAATCCCTGTCATTTCGAGTAGAGTAACTGATATCCTTAAAAATGTCCCAAGTCGTCATTTCAAACAAGACTCTCAATTCACAGAGCCATCGTTTCTCATGTTGACATATGGGCAGCTTCACAGCATCAAGCAGGTCCAAAGAGCATTCAGGATGAAAAAATTTCCCTAAGCATCTACGTCAGGTGACAAATAAGGCATTTAATAGAATTGTGAAAAGACTACCAAACAGCTTCAGTTCGACCTCATGTTCCTATTGGCAAAAAGTTTGTAGCATTACAAAACCTCGAAACAGTAAAAAAATTCATTAGTAAAGATAAAGGGCTCCATAGTTGAAAGCAAACACGCTTGCTGCATGCCTAATGTGAAATTTTAAATTCTCTTCAAAGAAATTCAATCAGCAAAGCAGAAGCCTGTTGTTATATGTCCCTACAAGAAAAGGTCTCCACCAAAACACCCTGGCTGACCGACTCACCTACTGAAAAGCTTCCTGCAGGGTGTAGGAGAGTCTCTGTTGCCAGGATCAGGAGATGCCCGTTGGTTGTCATTGTAGTTGAGGTTAGCTGAGATTGTGAGCTGGTAGTTGCTGTGGTCTTTCCCAGCTGAAATGAAAGTATGTTTATAACAATATGAGTCCGTACTAAATTCCACATTATGGAAGGTGGCCAAAATTTTGCCCGAACTTTCAGTTATCGCCTAATGCATTGGCTCGGCTTGAGTTTTGTCTCATCTGCGCGTTGTACATAAGTTCGAAGCAAACCCATGAAAAAACTGTGCACACTAAAGTAAACAGCAATAAGTTTCAAATGATCAGCGATACTGAACTGTGAGGTGACTCCAGTGACGCGAAGTATTACGATCATCCTGTAGTACCTGAGTATTACGATCATCCTGTAGTACCTGAGCTGTACACAATATTCTCGCTTATTTATGGTGGTTACCTCGAAAAAATTCAGTGAAGATCAAATTCAGGCGACGGCAAAAAGGTCGAAAACTCTAGAATAGAATGAGGCTATAGGAACGAACCTTCTGGCTCATTCTTGGGTCGGATAATTACTTCGATAATTATTCGGTTGTTTACCCAAGTCCCATGCCGTATTTCTAGCCGCGTCAACCATGTCGGCAGCGGGATTCGAACCCGGGTCTTTCCGCTCGCAAGCAGATTCGCTCACCAGTCGACCAAGCTGGTGATGTCGACCAAGCTGGTGATGTCGACCAAGCTGGTGATGTCGACCAAGCTGGCGATGTCGACCAAGCTGGCTCTAAGCAACTGTTTGCACGTCCACTACACAAGAAACATCTACATACAACAAACGTTCAAGAAAAGAAAAAAACGGAATCGGCAACCACAACGAGTGTAAAAAAAAACTGCGAGTAACATGCAGTTCACCAGCCTGTAACTCAAAGCAAACTAAATATCTAGCTGACTTTTAGAAATTTAGCTGACTCCTAAATAAGAACGTAGCAATTGAAAGCTTCCAATGATAAACAATTATCAAGACGCCTGCGACAGGAAAGAACGAAATAATGGCAGTTGAGGTCTTCTTGATGCACATAGGACAGAGTATTTAGAACTTGGTCTTTAGAAATTTTTCTATTCCCAAATTTTCTAAATACACCTCAACCAAGAGCTTTAGTACGAGCTGCGGGCTTCCTTCGCGTGGAAATGTTCATTCACATAAGAAGTCGATGTGATCACTGAACAGCAAAGAAGAAGCATGCATGAAGCCTTAATTTGGCATCGGACCTGGGAAGTAATTTCAACATTGGTGAAGCAGACCCACATTCTTTCCGTTACCACACTTTCATCGGCTTCCTTTAATACTTCTCAACAACAATTTTCATAAAACACATTCGTTAAATCACCTTGATAGAATAACATAGAACACTAGGTAAGGAAGTAGTGCTTGTCATTACAGCTTTGCTCTCTCGGGTGACTTACAAACAGAATGGAACCCTTACCGTTGGTATCCCACTATTCCATTCCACTATATAATAATAGTTTGTTGCTTGCTTGTTTGGTCAGTCTCTCAGCCACGCTCTTAAGGATTTATGTAGATAGGAGGAAATTCGGTAGGGTACACATGTATTGGAAGCATTGTATTGTGGATACCAAAGGCACATCCTTCAATGTGGAAACTCCTTCGCAAAGTCCGCGTCCACTGACAAATCAAACGAACAAAGTGAATAAAAAACCACGTGAATTTTCACGTGTGGGTCTAATGGTCTACAAATATAATAGACAGTGTATCTCCTCTCACTCTCAGTGTGTCCGTCCCATTACTTCCTATCCAACACTGAAGAAAAATTATTGAACTGAAATCAGAACGGGTATGCATGTATTACAAGCATTGTATTGTAGATACCAAAGGCGGCGAAGCACTACACAATACTCAATTTTTTCGTGTTGGCTTTTATTTCTTACATGGCCATGTTATTAGTAGATAAGATACAGAATAGAAGTTCTGTATATATTCATGAAAAATATTCAAATTTTGATAGTACCATGAGTAAACTGAAAAACGTATTGTTTCATATGTAGATCCTTAATTTTGTCCCTTTGAAATGAAGAAATTTTAACGGGTATTATCTGGGCCATGTTATCGGTAGATATACAGAATGAAAGTTCTGTATATACAATAATTAATATATATAATTAATATATTAATGAAAAGTATTCATTTAAAACAATAATTCGACGCAAATCTTTAATGCATTTATCTTTACAATTTCAAATTGGTCAAATCTATGTCAATCGTGGAATTTCCATGGGAACTCGCTAGTTTATTATAAAAGAACTGAGAGGCAAACCAAATAAATTACAAATAAACGAGGAAAACAAAATTTTTTCCATATAAAGCTCAAAATGCAACTTCAAAGTTTGATGATTACGAACAAAGAACGAACTTTGCATGTGCACAAACGATAAGACATTTCTCTCACATCTAATCATGTGTGATGAAACACATTTCCATATTGTTGGATACGTCAATAAACAAAACTCTGGATTCCAGGGCCTTGACACAACAATGTTTCACGAGACAACACTCCAGGCACACAGTCTGGTGCGGCACAACACTCCAGGCACACACAGGGCTACAGTCTGGTGCGGCACAACACTCCAGGCACACACAGGGCTACAGTCTGGTGCGGCACAACACTCCAGGCACACACAGGGCTACAGTCTGGTGCGGCACAACTTGTGCAACAATTATTGGTCCATAGTTTCCAAGGATATTAACGAAATGACACAGTCGTAGGAGAGAGAACTACCGAAAAATGATCCAGGAATATTTATTGCCACAAATTCAAGGTTTGAACGAGCCGGATTTCTGGTTTCAAGAACACAGGACAACGGGACACACAGCAAGGAAAACCATGACAATACTGACAGCAGCCTTTCTTCGCAGTTTATTTCACGCTTTGGTGAAATTTCATGGCCACCACGGACACCTGATTTCTTCCTTTGGAGCTATCTTAAAGTATAGTTCATCTCAAGAAGCCTAACTCTCCGGGAACTAAAGAAGAACATTATTGAAGAAATCAGCCTAATGAATCCGGCCAACTCGGAATCTGTTAGCAAAAATACCGCGAAAAGAATGCTCATTCGTTTTAATAATGATGGGGAAAAAACTTTAAATTTTCCTCTTTTATTTGTAGTTTATTTTATTCACCTACATATCTGTCAGCTCTCTCATAATGAATGTTTAAAACTGTGAAGTGACTCTTGTTCCATCCTGGAGTTTCCGGAATGTATGCTTGAAAGTCGAAATGTTGCATGATGAAATGAACTTTATCTTACGCTAGGTATTGACTCGTCAATGGAACGACTATACATGTATTGTAAGCATTGTATTGTGGATACCAAAGGCACATCCTTCAATGTGGTAACTCCTTTGCAGAGCTCGCGTCCACTGGCAAATCAAACGAAAAAATTCAGTAAAAAAACACGTAATTTTTTTCACGTGTGGGTTTACTAATAAGCATATAAATTCAACCATAATATGTTTAAACTAACGCATAAACTATACAAGCCATATATTGAACGATAAACTTGGTGATACCAATGAAAAATCTAATACTAAGAATGTCCGTCGTTGGTTTATATATTTATTTACATGTTTCGTGTCACGTTCTTAAAAATAGATTTGTACTGGCGGTCTTGGTTACAGCTCACTGGTAAATTAATACTCTCATTTTCGCTGTATAGGAGCACTATAATGTCACTTTCAAAAAAATTAGAGAGATCCAGAGCCTTATATACTCGAATCCGTATCGTGGATACCGAGTTCGGCAGTATATTGCGGCTCAAAAATACTGTATTCTAAGTGTTTATTACTATCACAAGAAAAATAAGTTACCTTTGAAATAAGCTTAACACGTTGACTCCGAAGTGGTACGTATATGTACCACGTAGGTTAGGTTCTGTAATTTTTTCAGATCCTTCTAGTGACTATGCGTACAAAGTGAAGTTTTACACCAATCACGCAATCGGAGGCAACGTGTTAAGCATGGAAACTCCACTCGAAAGAAAAAAAAAGACAGAATCGAGAGTGAAAAAGAAGAACGAGAGAAAGATTATTTCAAAAACAAAAACAAGCTGTTGTAAGGCAACAGACGCGGGATCAGTATGCAAGTAGTTCACAAGAACGACTAGAGACCATACGCTCAGCAGCAAGACTAAGGCAGGCGCAGAGGCGTGAACAGGAGGATGATGACCAGCGTTATGTTCGTAGAAGGAATCTCAGAATAGCAGCGCAAGAAAGAATAGCTGCTGAAACTGAGGTAGAATCAAGTTAAAGGAGAGAAGATATGAGGCAGAGAGTGCCGTAAAGGATTGCCAATGAAACTGAAGATGAGACAAATCAAAGAAGAGATGATTTGTTGTTTGATTTGTTTTTCACTAGGAATGGTGTCATTAAAGAAATACTCAATTAAAACATTTGTCTTTTGTAAATATGTATAAAACTAAATATACTGCATTGCGTTCTTACATGTAATTGTATTTAATATCTTTCCAACAGTATTTGCCATCATTTTTTATGGCACGGGTACACTAGTATATTAGTAAAACTGTAGACGACATACAATTTTTATCTCTATAAATAAAGAAATAGAAAAATATGTTAGAAAATAAAGCAGACAATTAGGCAACGAATGGAATAAAATTAGTTAGCGCTCCTGAAAATTTGTCAGTAATGAAATGTTGAGATACACATCAGTTGTAACAAAAGTATCTGTCCCCTGACACATTGAGCTACGCTAATGGATGTTGAGATACACATCAGTTGTAACAAAAGTATCTGTCCCCTGACACATTGAGCTACGCTAATGGATGTTGAGATACACATCAGTTGTAACAAAAGTATCTGTCCCCTGACACATTGAGCCACGCTAATGGATGTTGAGATACACATCAGTTGTAACAAAAGTATCTGTCCCCTGACACATTGAGCTACGCTAATGGATGTTGAGATACACATCAGTTGTAACAAAAGTATCTGTCCCCTGACACATTGAGCTACGCTAATGGATAACTCACGAACGCTAGGCTCAGCTCGCACTTTGTCTTGTCTGAAAAAGTAGGCCAGGGGGAACACTCTCGACAGCTGGCCCAAGTTTCGTTCCAGGAAAGTTCTGAAAAAATAGTATAAGCGTTAATTCAAAGCTTATTAATTACACTAAGTAACCTCATAAGAATAGAATAAGGCAATAGAAATGAGCCGTTTGGCCCATTCTTGGGTTGCTACCCAAGGACCCAGGCCGTTTGAAGTTTTCAATCACGCACTTTATACCCCAATCATTTAAGCCAGTTCAATAACGTATGTGGACGCACTTCACTCTAGAACAGGCCTTTCAGTCACGTACATGTATCACAAGCATACACATGTCCCAGAAGTTGAGGACTTAGAATTAGTGAGTTATATAACAGAAGGTTCATAATTTATTTGTTGAGACGATTTTTGAAAGTGTTCACAATACCAACAGAAACGATGTTTTCGGGCAGCTGGTTCCAGGTTGCGACAATTTTAATGGGAAAGAAGTTTATATCTTGGGGTGTCATGAAGTTTTTCAATATTAGTTTTTGACCGTTATTTCTAGTTTGCATGTTACATTCTCTTTCGAAAAACCCTTCCAGGGTAACATCGCTAAGGCGACTGAGATACTCATAGGTCTCGATGAGTTGTCTTAGCAGTCTTCTTTGTTCTAGAGAGATAAATTCAAGCTGTTGACGTCTTTCGTAGCTGAGATTGCGGAGTTCTGGAATAATTTTTATTGCTTTACGCTGAATTTTTCCCTTATATTAATGCCTCTTCATAGGGTAGGAGACCAGAGTTACACTGTATATTCCAAATATGGCTTGGCTAGTGTTTTATTCAGCGGTAATATTATGTTCTTTGACTTGTATTCCAATTTCCGTGCAATGAAACCAGGAATCTTGCTCGCATTTCTGACACTTTTTTCCGCTTGTTTGTCATCTTTGAGATTTTCAGTGACAATGACACCTAGATCTCTTTGTTACTGTATTGCTTCAATGGGTAAATTATTCGTCGTGTGTTGGAAATGCCTGTTATTTACACCAACAAATGTTTTTTGTTGTATTCATTTGCCAGGTTTCACTCCATTGTAGAAGACGATTGAGGTCTGATTGGATAGTTACTATCTCCTTCAGTAAATGCTTTCGAGTTTCCAGTTACTGGCAAAGTCGTTGATTATACTAATGATTCAGACATCAAGATCGTTGATGTAGATGATGAAGAGGAGTGGACCTAAAAAGCTCCCTTGAGGAACTTCTGATGTTACAATTGTTGAATCACTGGCTTGATCGTGAATCATCTCTTTGAGCGACCAGTGAGTCAGTTTCGTATCCATGCACTTCTACTATAGCCATGAGCCATTCGTGGGGAACTTTGTCAAAAGTTCTTTGGAAGTCGAGATATACAAGGTTTACGGCTTATGTACGGTCGTTTATGCTCGATTTCAACGAGTAGTCCAGTTTATATAAAGCAGACTGAAGTCTCCCATGAATATTGTTTCGTGAGGATCACTGTGGACATTATCAAGGTAATCATA
>VCRD01000696.1:18135-29507 GCA_006783055.1 Trinorchestia longiramus | reverse complement strand
ATGTAGATAAGGGAACTACCACCTCTTGCTGCTCAAAGGTTTGTCGACATTATGCAAAGCGTATCTTTTCAATGAGACTTCCGCTCAGAAATGCCTTCTATTTAGGTCTAGCCATGTTTCATTGACAGCTATGATGTCGTACGACAACGTTGACGCAATGGCTTGTATTTCCTACATTTTCGGTAGGATATTTTGCACGTAGCCAACTAGTATCTTAAGTTGACTTATATTATGATCGGCATTGTCAGCCTCGGTATGCTCTTCAGCGCTGCGTTCGTTTTGTTGATCGGGCGCCTTGGGTGATTTATTTTTGTAATTTTCTTACTCGCGATGAATCTCTGAAGTCTTTGTTACATCATGAAATGGGTTCATATCTGTAGCATTGACTTATGGGTGGACAGTACGTGTTAACTTAAACTCTCCCCATTGTTGTGTTCAGGGTGCCATGAGTTGCGTGGCTGGTGTGTCTTGCAGAAGCAGACGTCTCAGCTGCAGAGGTGAGGTTAAGTAATGCCGTCGTGTCGGGCACGCTGCTCATTTCTTGACTTGCTCGTATTGGATGTGCTGCTCGTATTGGATGTGCTGCTCGTTACGAGTGCGCAACTCTTTCCCTGGTGGAGTGTAGTGTTGGATCCGTTATGTGATCGCAATTTGTATGTACAAAAGAACGTGTTATTGTCCAACTCTTTATTACTTTCCCGCGTCGTCTAGGAGCGTCTAATTCCGAGTTGGGAAGTTTACAGACGTCCGAATTTTGTAATGTATTTCCTTGTTCGGGCTCTGAATGCACTTTCAATTTGCCAGTCTAATTTTGTATGCTTCCAATTTTGTCTTGTTTAGTTAAGGAAACCGATCCATTTGCCAATGTAGCGTCAAACTAACTTTGAGAGTGAGTTAATCACAGCGCTCCAAGCTTCTGAATCTGACGATAATGTCGGACTTGAGGTTCTTGTTTCAAACTCATCCTGAATTGTGAGTGAAGTGTTCTCGCAAGAAGTGGCAGCAGTTCCTCGTACTGCAGCAGTAATCAATAAACACTCGTCTTGCTTGTCCAACTTCGCTTAGATGGATTCCATCTTTTTTAAATAGATCATGTCGTCTAATATATTGGGACGCTAAGTCTGAGAGGTGACACCTTTTTTGCCCACTTCGGTCACTGCTATGCTTCAGTTGGATGAGAGTTTTCATTTGTGTTCTCTATTCAAGAAGAATGCTTGCTATGATAACTTTCTTCAATTCGTCTCGAGCTTTACGGATTAAAGTTTTAAACTGTTGTACGAGTTGTTCTGGCTGCCCAATTGTTATTTCCCTAGTTCCGTATCCCAAATACAGCCAAGCTACGAGAACTCGCAAAAACTTTCAGTAAAAGCTAATACATTTTACTGTTTTTTTTCTTCTTTTTTTAGTAAACATATCTCGAGGAGTGGAAAGCTTAACTTTACTACATAATTTTTGAAGGCATGACACCCATTGTCTCGTAAAAGTTCATACCTCCTAAATTACCGAATTAAAAATGATTTCAAAACTTCAATTGGAGAAATGGTATTTCTATCAAGGGTGTGAGGATTTTCCTAAAGTGAATACTTGACTCTGATGTCAGCGCATACAAACGACAATAAGTGCATTTAAGAGAAATCCAGAAGTGCGCTTTGAACATTAAATTCCTGATTCAATTGTTTGACGTGTTATTCAGTTTGTTTTTATTACATGTATGCCTACAGTGACATTTGTGCTTCTTCTAATTCAGAACCAACTATGGTCACCTTACTTACAAGTTCTAGCTTCCCCCGACACACCTAGTCATAAGATACAAGGTTCAGCAAGTTAGCGTCGCATTTCTCAAATTGAAAAATGACATTCGAAAAAAACTCCGCCACTACACATGACAAAAAATCTTAGTTATGAACTGAAGAAACACGAAATATTTGAGCACTAAATAAAATCTTAATTCTAATGGGAAACATACACCATTGGCATTTGTACAATTACGCTCGACATGGTGTACATAACATGCCCACAATTGCTTGCATGTCCCTCGTTCACTTATCACTACCTGAACGACTCACCTCCTGAGCATCTGCTGCACGGCAGGCTTTAGTTTATCAAAGGTAATGACCTCCTGTCGGTTGTGCATGAGGGACACGACCGTGTCCACCGCACGAAACACCTCTCGTAGCATCCGGTACGAGTATGGTAGTGCTAGTCCTGAACTGTGTCAATAAAATACAACTTTCATCATCAAACTTTACCATACTAAATACGGATACTCCAACAGATACGGTAAAAAAAAAGCCTCTATTCATAGTTGTGATTGAGATTGACAACTCACTTTAAATAGAAAAGACCCTCCCTCAATCAAGAGACTCAATACAGAACCCAGCCATGAGGATGCAAGGACACTTTGAAATTCCATGTTTGAAATGCAGATAGTAATATTGATGAAAGAACTGAAATTTTCAACTAAAGCAGAGAAATGCAAAGCTAGTCCACAACCAGAAACAAATTGTCCAGTGCTCGATCACGTTCATAAAAGAAGCGCTTCCGTGCATCACCACTATATATTTCTCTGAATCAAGGACGAAAATGTCACCATATATCATGTAAAATAACATGAACAGTGTGTAGTAGCAATACCAGCATGTTAACATTGAGTTTCACTTGTGAAAGTAACCATGACGGTAAAACACTTGCAGAGCCAATCCTTACGGAGTAGAATTTATAATAAGATCTACAATTACTTACAGCCCTGTATCCTCTCATGGCAAAATACAAGCAGGAAAAATCATCAACACATTAAGAGAACATCGTCCATAACCTGCTTAGGGAGATGAATTTCGTATTCGATATTTTAGCAACATAATAAATATAGTCGGGCATTTTCCATCAATATCATGAGAGTAAGCGTTGAATGAAAGTATTTCCCTAACAAATTATCAGGTTCATTATTTTACCGTTATGTCAAGCTGACGTTTACATTAGAAGGTTAAACCAGCAAGCACCCCAGGACAGAAGGCAACCACAGAAATTCGAGCCTCGATACTAGTCGTCCAACTGGTCACAACGAACGACCGCATCACCACTACCGCATATCATGGGTACTTCCACAACATAAATCTACTCATATAATACACAGTGTATCTTCATCTCCCTCTACCTGTCAGTGTCCGTCCCATTTTTTTCTTTCAATTAATGAAAAAAATTATTGAACTGAAATTAGGACGGGTTTACATGTATTATAAACGTTGCATTGCGGATAAAAAAGGCGCCGGATTACAATAAAATGCATTATTTTCCCCCGTTATTACCCTTCCTGTCCTATACGGTCACGTTATCAGTAGATAAGATACAGAACGGAAGTTCAGTATGTATTCATTACAAATATTCAGGTTCTGATATTACCACGGGTGAACTGAAAAATTAATTTTATTTCAGAGATCCTTAATTTTATCATTTTTTAAACCGTGGAATTCCCACGGGTACAATCTAGACCATGTTATCGGTCGATTAGATACAGAATGGAAATTCTGTATATATTTATGGAAAATATTCATTAAAAACAATAATTCGTCGTAAATTTTTAATACATTCCTCTTCATAATAATTACAAATTAATCAAATCTAAACCATGGAATTTCTACGAGAACAATCTAGTAACAAGTTAATGAAAGAACAAGGGAAAGGCCATAAAGACATAAAATGTATTCCGACATATTCTATGACGTGCAAACACAGTGAATTCTTACTTCTCTTCATGGCAGGACACAATTCAACAATTAGAAAACTTAACCGTAATTTAGATTAATCGACACATACAGGCACAACTTTGATTGACCGTAACACCGGCACACTAATACCACGCAACCACTACGGAAATCATTTAATGAGATTACCGAAATCCCTCAGTCACGTTACAAAGATCACTGCCAAATTATTCAAATTTCTCAATGATGCAGGCAGTTAATATCCACAAATCAGAAATTTCACGCTAATTAATCATACGGAAACATCAAACATGATTGCATTCATCGAATCACGAAATGACGCTAACCCTTTCGCTGCGCATGAAGGAAATCCTCATGCACGAAAACAGGTCTCCTGGCTCTCACAGAGCACCGCAAGGAAAGATTTAATATCAAGAAAGCATAACTCAGAGGGTTAAGTGACAACACGAACCTGGAAGCGCGGGATGCATCCTGGACAAGGTGGCTGTAGCGTTCATAAGCTGGCACTGCAGTTAACTCCTTACCAGGGCTCTTGGTGGGAGTTTTGACTGGGCTGTAAGCAAGCAGGTTTACATCATGTCCAAGATGTACGGAAATGGGCACGGAAACACGAAAATATGAAGGATTAAACAGGCGCCAAGCGCTTACCACAGTTTCGGAGATTGAACTCCCAAAAACAAACGATCTTCAAGTGATTTTATGTAAAAATGCGAGTTTAAACATAACATCAATGTGATTTTATGTTCCCAGCAGATTTGCGAATACAAAAGCTAATTTAATGCTCATGAAAAAAAAAACAATACTCTGCACGACACACCGATGTGTTGGACGAAAGTGTGGTGGCATTTTTTAATATTTTCTAACAATAATGTCATTTACCGGCAGGACAATCCAGCAATCCACAATTCTAGGGTTATCAAAGATTGACATGAAATCAATAACATTAGTTTTGGACTGGCCTTCAAAATTTCGTGACTCAAACTCAATAGACAAGCTGTGAGGAATTTTATCATAACGACAGTTTAGAATAGTGGGAGACAATTTTAAGATAGAGAATCTTTAAAATCTTGTAACACTGAATTGACGCACACTAGTTATTGAAGGGAAATAAAAAATTTGTCCCAAATGTTGGCTAAATACGATATTTAAAGCCTGCCTTATAATTATTTCTTCCATCACAAATAAATTTTCCTAGATAATTTTATGTTTCTTTTCATCAAGTTTGCCAAAAACGAAACTACATATTAACATATCATTACGTTTTACATAGAAATTTTTACGGCACTGAGTGTAAAAATGACGATATTAACAAATTGTTCAGGTATCTAATAATTACTTCCGCCTTCAATTATAAATAACAAACTTAGTTTTTATTTTGACGAAATTTAATTTTTCATAATGAAAATAATCATAAATAAAAATTCACAGAGTAACCGACACGAATTCCTGATTTAGTGACTCGGGTTAATGGCAATTAAGTTGCATCAAGTAGATGATGAGTGAATTATTGCGCTTGCATTTACTGTTGAATGTCACATCCACAAGTCCAGATCATAGACCATGCTATTTTTTCTTATGGGCCGTGTGAATGATAAAGTCTTTAGAACTTACCTCCATCATTGGAAATCTTGTCCGAACTACATGACAATGTTTAATGCATTCAGAAGCAACCCAGAAATTATAACTAAATCAGTAAATGCAATGATATATTAATTAGATGCATGTATTCAGCGCAACGGCAGCCATTTTCAAAGACACGACGACTTAAAATATATGAAATAGTTTTCGAAATAATAAATGAAATCCTTCATTAAGCGCTGGTATGAGCAAACACTCTTCACAAAACACTTTTTTGCCTCTTTTCATCACAATCTGTATCGGCCACTTTCTCTAATTCTTATTTATGATTATTATTTTATTAGGTAAACTAGATTTTGTCAAAGTAGACAAATAAAAGGATAGGTAAGCAAGGCATGCTCGATGCCTTAATTTTAGACGGTATGAAACTTGGGCCAACAAACTAAGAATGGACCAAACAACTCGTTCCTCTTGTGATCTTTTACTCTAAATCTGTCAACAAGTGGCAAGCATATCAGCGTCCTCACACACTTTCAAACTCTACACAAAAACAAACTAATGAGGATCTTAGTCAATTCTCAATTTTTTTCTCTTTTTCTCTCGAAGGTTTCATTTTAATCTTCTGAATATATGGTTCGTTCTATTCAAGTACCTGTTTATCATATATTATCTTATTTCAAAATCTGACAATAGATGTTCTTAGAACGAACCCGTTTAGATGTTCGACACGATTGTCTTGACGTTTGTTCTTTTCATCCTACTTTACTGATCAAAAAAACGATTTATATTAAGGTAACAAGTTTTCGATTTCTCCCCTACTCTGAAAATATTTCATTTGCAACTCAAGTTCGATACAGAGATAAAAAACAACAAAAAATTAGATAAAAACTAGTAACTGTAAGTGACGTACGCTGAAAAGATACATACCTTATGGGAACTTCGACTTCAAGTGAAGTAAAGTGTTCGAGAAGTGGGTTCACAGACTTAAGTCGTGGTGAGGAAACACACTTGTAAGGAGAAGACAAGTCGTTGTGGGGGGAAAACATTTTCCTCGGGGACACCATTTTCAGAGGAGATCCTGCTCGTAGTAATCACGTTTATTGTACACCTCTGAATGGAATATAAAAGAAAGTCTTGCCGTTTAGTCCCAATACATTTATTTTACCTCAAAAATTCACTTAATGCTATTTAGAATCTTTGTAATCATTTCCTATGACTTGTCTTCTAAAACTAGAAACCTATATTCCTGTAACATTTTGATGCTTCCTTCCAAAAAATACTTTGATTTTATAGAAAAAACAACTCGGTCATTTTTTAGCTGTTCATCATTTTCATCAATTTTAATGCTCTAGTGATGTTGCAAGGACTCTGAAATATGGTAATCAGAAGGAACAATATCAGGTGAACAAGTTGGATGAGGTCAAACTTCCAAATTGAAGCTTATAATTTTTTCTTGAGTTATTCTTGCTGTATGAGGTCGGGCGTTAAAGCGCCACACCTTTTCTTTTGATTAATGCTAGTCATTTTCTTAACAGAGCAGTTCTTAGATCTTCCAGCTGCGAACAATATTTTGCAGCTGTAATTGTTTGGTTGGGGTTAAATAATTCAAAATGAATAAATCCTCTCATGTCCCACTATAAACAGAGCATGATATTCCTTGGGCGTACTCCATGTTTTAGTACTGGCTGAGGACTTTGATTTCTGTCTAAACATTTTCTTTCCATCGAGTATTGTTGAAAAGACCGCATTTTTCGTCTGCAACGCCAATTCTTCTCAAAAATGGGTCTTGATGATTCCTTGAAAGCGAAGATATGCAGACAGTCATTCTTGGGTTTCGTTGAGCATTATTCAAATGAAGCCACTGTCAAAGTTTTGAAATAATTCCTAGTTCATGAAGGCATGAAATAAGGGTGGCCCGAGTTCTATTGAATTTTTGAGCTAATTCTGCTCTGGTTAATTTTGGATTGATCTCAACAGCATTTTTAGTGGCTTATTGATCAATTGACTTTGGTCTTCCCAAACGTGAGTGATTGTTGACGTCAAAATCTCCAGATAAGAAACTTTACAAACCGCCGTACGCATTTTTGATCATTCAAAACATTCCTCCCATAGACTGTTCGAATGTTTCTTGCAGCTTCAGCAGCAGGAATGCCTTTTTTATATTCATAGAGCATACAATGTCCCAGATGCTCCTCATTATATCCATATTATGAGGGTTAAGTCCGTCAACATTGATTGAATATTACTAATTATTATTCCTCATGGACTAATTGAGTCATTAGGACACTAATTTAATTAAAATAACTAATTATATAACTCTAAGTGAGCTACAAATTAATCAAATAAAAAACGACGACTTTCTTTCCAACCGAATACAATTCTTTCAATCGCCTATCACTTATATCAGATACTGGAAAATACCAAGAAATATTTATCCGATCCAACAACGGCTACCAACATACAAGAAAACACTACAGAACTAGGAACTCAAAAACTCACTTTTTTCAAAAACGAAATCAAATGAATACCTAAAGGATTACACGCAAAATTTCTAATGAATATGAGTGAACATTCATAAGAAAAAATTAATTTTCAATACAATACGACAATGAGTTGGTTTGTCCATATTTCCAATGCATTCCTTTACTTGATTCCAAACATTGCTCAGGCCTTAAGTCACTAACAATACCTCAGGGAGATTATACAAGCCCTAGCCTTTACTCAAGAGGAAAATTTTCAATCAGAACGAAACCGACAGCCCTACTTAGTTGTCCTTCAAATAGATATGTACGTTTACAGTTCGACAAAACACAAAACCTAGCTCTAATAAACAGTTCTCAAACCCCAATTGTACATGTAGTTCTCCGTTTTGCCGCAATCTGGAGAGATATTCCCAAGTGAGCCACATGAATAATTTACACCAGATGAAGTAATTTCCAAATAATAGTTTTTATCGCAAATACATTTCAACAGACCACTTTTACGGGGTGATGGAACGTTCCCGACAACTTTTGCAACGAAAGCAGAAGCCTGTTGTGCCTCTCGCTGCGCCGGCTCTAAAACACTGCTCCTGAACTCCACTAGTTTGGTCTCACACTGCCGCATCTTCAGTAGCTGGGCACGTAACTCAGAGAGCTTCTTGCATTTGTTCAGTTGTAACTTGCCTTCTTCTGACACCTGAAAACGTAAGGCTACCATCAACCTGCGTCTTACTCAAAACCCTCTTCAATTCAATCCTTGGCAACTTGTTAAGTTAAAATAAGAACAACAAAAGTGGCAACTAAAAATGATTTTAGTCAGTACACGCAATGCTTTTTATTTGCTTGATATTTTTCCACATGAAAAATATAACTACCGGCAAATTTTCCATGCAACCAATTTTTTTCATAATTTAAGGGAATAGTGGAGAAAATTTGGTCTAGCATTTAGTACTAGTATCGAGAATAAATTATGATTTTTGGTACCAGCCCACCTTTTTTTTTAAAGAGAAAGCACTTAGTAATAGGTTTCAGTCAGATATTTCAATGAATAACTGATACGTGGCACTATAATTTTATTGCAAGCATCGTATTTTCAGAGGCTATTTATTACAATAATGTGAAGATTGTGCATACTGTGAGAACTAGTCAACAACAAGATATGGTAATACTAGTTTTAGTGGACATTTTCATTACTTTATAAGCAGATAATAGATAATTAACTCCCACAATAGTAGTGTAACATAAACAAAATTTTTTAGAGTTAACAAACTTGAGGAAGGAGACTAAAAAGAAACGTGGTGTTTCAACATTCGAAATTAATTTAGCATAGAAATCTCGCACTTTTTCGTTCAAAACCAATATAGTATCATAGAATGAAATATATAAGTCAGGATACATTTTATAACACACTAAGATAATAAACCAACTAGATAGAGTGAAACTTTTTGCTTCGAAGCTGAGCTCACATAGTAAATAATTACAAAAATTTTTAACTCAACCTTTTCTGCACGAATTTCATCAGCATCTCCAGTCATGACGAGCTTTTTACAAGCAGAGTTTCTGGCCACAGCAACAAGACCAGCCTTGTCTGGTGTACCTTCAGCACCTTGAACTTCAGCCCTGAGTCTCTTGCATGGCTGGCTGACATCAGTGCTTGTGTCCTGGTCAAAATTGTGAGTGAGACAACCTGCACCTTGACAATCAGGAAACTGAGCATCTTGTCACATTCCACATGCTAAAGTGCACAGATAAATATCAAGTCTATTACAACTTTCAATAACTGAAATGTACTGATTAAGCAATTATCACACATTGGCATACACAAAAATTTCTCTCTCTGACTGCCTTACATGTTTAGGAGTGCTGCACGAGTTGATTTGTTTCTCTGCCGCTGAGGCCACTGCAGTTGTGTCAGATTCCTTCTTATCGTCTTTCACACAAGCCCTTTTCCTCTTCGTACTTGCTGCATTGGTAGTTCCAACCTGCAACTAATTCATAATACATGACCAATCATAATAAGCAATACATGTACCCAAATTGAAGTGTAAACAAAGGATGTGAGAAACAATACATAACTGAAGTACTAGAGAGCTGTTTTATCATTTTAGCATTGCAGGAAAAAATAGCCATTTAACTCTTGAAAGTACAACACAATCCACATCTGTAGTCCACACTCTACATCTGTAGTCCACACTCTACATCTGTAGTCCACACTCTACATCTGTAGTCCACACTCTACATCTGTAGTCCACACTCTACATCTGTAGTCCACACTCTACATCTGTAGTCCACTGAATGTACACAAATGAATTATTACTATGAGAAATATTCAAGAATGCATTTTTCCCCCTTTTTCTTAGGGCAGTACTGAGAAGTGGAGAACAGAATGAGAAATATTTAGCAAATAGTTTTAAAAGTTCAGCATGTTTTGCTAAAATTGTAGCAGTAATCACAGCTCATACACTTATTTTAAACAATATCTATAAAATTGCATGACAAAAGACATAACTAATTCAGACAATAAAATGTAAGTTTATGCCGCACTAATTTTCCTAACTTATTACAATTGCTTATTTTTTACTAATGTTAAGAATGTATTCATTTTTAGAAAAATATAGATTGTAATCAAAACAGATGAATTAAGCAACACCACAATATTGTCTAATGTTGCAGTATTGTAATCTAATACTAAGAATGACTGTCGTGTGTATATATATTTGTTTATATATTGATTTATTTATATGTATCATGTTGGATTCTTAAGAATAGATTACCACTAGTAGTCTTGGTTTCAGTTCACTGGTAAATTATACATAATGCATGCCACTACAATGCCCAATACTGCACTACAATCTCTACACATAATTTAGTTCAATGTGTGTGTATGTTTAGTATTCCATCTGACATGCTTAACTTACATAGGGAGAATTAATTGGAAACAAATCATTACTAAACAAGTATCCACATTGTATTTTAGATACCAAAAGCACAGGATTACAACAAAATATGCAGTTTTCCCCTTAATTAGCATTCTTCGTCTTTAATAGAGAAACTCCTAACAAAATTTAATTTTTTTCATTATTTCCTATGCAATTATCCCAGTTTTCCCCTTTATTAGCATTCTTCATCATTAATAAAGAAACTCCTAACAAAATTTTTTTTTCATTATTTCCTATGCAATTATCTACAAGTGTACCAACTTTATATTACTTTACACTAGTAGACCCACACATGAAAATTCCCATATTTTGTACTGAATTTTTTTATTTGACTTGCCAGTGAATGTGAGCTTTGCGAAGGAGTTTTCACATTGAAGGATGTGCCTTTGGTATCCACGATACAAAGCTTATAATGCATGCATACCCATTCTGATTTCAGTTCAATAATTTTTCTTCAGTAATAGATAAAAACTGATGGGATAAACACACACAGACACAGAGAAAGAGAGATACATAGTTGATTATATATGCAGATTTTTGATGACACTTCATACTTATTTCTTGATTCTTTCATTATCTGGGCAGATAACCAGGTACCTAGCTAATTACCACCTTCATAAGTTCATTTCCACTTTCTTAAGCATTAACCTGAA
>VCRD01000696.1:0-14403 GCA_006783055.1 Trinorchestia longiramus | reverse complement strand
GACTGCGTATACGATCTCAAACCATTGTTGGGATGAAGTATCTTAAACAGTGGTACACTAATGCCGTTCTTGAACGCACTGAGCGCTAGTGGGAAACACAAAGTGGGCTTGTTTTCGAAAATCACAGACAGGCTGCACTCACTGAAGTTGTCGGTCATGAACAAACACACAAGCCTTTCTTTCAATCTTGAAATAATCAAGTTCTTGTACTGCTTCTGCAGGTTACGTTCAGGTTTGAAAGCATCAAATGAAGTAATTTTATCCTCCTGAAGAAAATACCTCAGTTGTTGGTCTTCCACTTTCGCCGGGCGAGGTGCAGGTTTTCGAGATGGCAGACATGAAGCAGGCACATTGAAGATACTGGGAGGGATTTCACTTGTTCACACAACCCACTTGTTCGGCATTTTTAATACATATAATTAGCAATAAACTTTGTAAACAAACAATATCCACTTAGAAATGCAGCAATGTGCCTCGAAACAAACAACAATATCCGATTCAAACCGAGCGACAGACTACGACAATGTTCGCACTGTGACAGACGGGGGCAAACTGAGCTTAGTGAACTGGCCTCCGCTACCGTAGTCAGCTACATGGCGGTGCACGTCCTGGTTATAGTAATCCTTGGCTTGATCATAAGTGGCTAGAAAATGTTGAGCAGCTGCTACGTTGGACGCTTGGTGTAATGTTCGCCTCCACTACGCTCATCGACACGCCACTACGAGCCTCCACTCCATGTTGCAAGCAGAGGACGGTGATCTCGCTTGAACCATCACTACTACTCTATAGATCTTATCGATAAGCATCATCACTAATTTTAAGATGTTATCATTAGGATTTAAAAAAAAACAATGTATCTGCACTGTAAACTCTATTGGAAATTAAGTTTTTTGCAAACCTATGTGAAACTACTGTATTTGAACATGTCTCGCGCATGTAAGGTTTCTTTTGGAGTATGTTTTTATTTCAGAGCTGTTCGAAATGTGAACGACGTAGTGAAGGGGGTCACAGAGCTGAATCCATCGCACTTTATTGAGAAAGTGATTGCTCTCCATATGACTACGAGCCAAGTTATGACTTCTGATGGTGTGACGAGTTTAAGCTGTACTCTGGTAGGGAATTAATGTTAATTTTTTACATAATGTAGATTTTTTCTCAGGTGCTGATCATCGAAAATATTTAGAATATAAATACAGGCTAGAGATGTTTTGTCGCAATGTGTTCCTGGATCTGAGTTACGCATAATTGCAAAAATCCCAGAAACAGATAATGAAATTTATAAATTTGGGTACTTGCTTAATGGTTTGTATAAGGTGGTGTAATGGCCCAGATGATATGGTCAACATAGATCCGACATGCATGATTGAGGTCACTTCTTTCACCGATAGTGAGAATATCGCCCCTCCTAACTAGCACAGCGACGAAGATTTGTTTCAATTTGAAGGGTCAGGGGTGGGAGTATCGGGCATTAGATCATAGGAATACATGTGGAAATTTAAATCGAATGGCTGTTCAACTTTTGAAAGAATGTAAGACGCATCAGTGAAGGTGCAGGTTGGGAAAGGCGATACATGTTATCTCAATAATCTGTTAAATTAAAAACTTATAAGATACAGGCATCCGTCAGAAGTAAAATTCATACGGCCCTGAGTTAGAAATCAACTTAGCTAGTTTTGGCGTCCTCTTCGGGACGCTTTTTTTCTACTGTTGTCTAGTGCTTGCGTGTTTGTAAAGATAAAAGGCTTGTTACGATATTGAGAAACATCTGCGTAAGAAATCGAAAGGGTAGCGACTTCTTACTATCTCAGGTTTATAATATACCACATTATTTTCTTAAATTGCTATTGGTTTTTATACATTAACGTGCACCAATGGATTTCATATATTTTCGCCACGTACGGCGATGTTCATATTAGTCCTCCATTAACGATAGAACATCAATCACGTGTTTTGAGGTACAGAGTTTAAACGCTGAAGCTTCGAAATCTACATCGATTTTCATGGACGTACGCCACAGCTGTTCAAAATTAAATCCGCAAAATACTAGCATTTTTTATTGGTACTTCTAAATTTGCAATCAGTTGACACAATTCTAATATCTACAAATTCCTTATAAACGCTGACTAGATGAATACAAATATCAGCATCTTTCGGCTTTATCACTTGAGAAGCAAAGCAATAGTCGAGAACATACCTGATCGCACGAAGATATATAAATTAAAAAAGGAATGAGCTTTCGCACCGGGAAAAAATTGTTTTGAACAAAATTGTTTACTAGCTACCGAACATTTTTCGCTACCATCACTGCTTAGCGACTACACACGATACCGACAACACAATCCTCGAAGAGAAAATGGTGAGGTTACTTCGTTAGCTTATTTATTTACATGATTAACATAAAAAAAATCCTTCTGTTCAATTTATTTCCAAGACTGAAGCGCTCTTCACAAAAAATTACCATTTTTCTTCGACAAATTAAAATGAAATATATTTTGAAGAGTAAATTTAAGATACACCTTCAACTAGCTCAGTATCATTGATCTTATAATTATTTTAGTGAAAGTCCACTAAAATTTGAATAAGTAGCACAAAGCATTTGAAGGAGACGAAAAATTGACGAATGAAATAAACGAGATAAATGCACGAAGTAGAAGACACCTGCAGTCCAGTTAAAGTTGTACGCTGCTCTCACTCGATGATGCAAGTAGACCACGGCAAAATCAAGCCTTAATCGCTACAAAATAAAATCAGCGATAGCATCCTACATATTCTTACAGATTCTGTATTGGGTATCTAGGGCAGGGTTAAAAAAAAACAATATTTTATTAAAGCCAACTCAATTTTTTCGGTAGGGTGGTTCTTTAAAACACTTTGCATTATATTGGAATTCAGAAAAAACATTCTTTTGGTGCTCTTGGTTTTATTTTTTGATTCTTGCATGATTTGGAATTCGATTAGATTTTGATGTGCACTATGCGTATATTATTGCTATGTTTCAAACTTTGGCATCAATTTACTTCAAGGTTTGCAATACATAAGACTAGTATAAAAACTTCAAAAGTGAATTACCTACTACTTAATTCGCTGAAAAGTGCAAACCTATTTTATTATGACATGCACTTGTTTTAGTTGTTTATAAATTTCATAGAAATGTAAAACAGTTTTGTTTATAATAAGATATAAAGAGTATAAACATAAAAAATATAAACGCAGAATAGGAACACGCAGCGGAAAAGTGGCTTTAGATAAAATACTAGTCATACTAGTATTACTATGATCATACCTGACATGATCAGGGATTTAGTTATATTCTCAAGACCAGAAAAATGAACTCATGAAGTAAAGACAGGTAATGCACCTAGGAAACTACAGTTGGCTACAATTTTCTGCACATTACTGGTCAAGCGCCACGCATACCCGGAAAATACCAGTTTAAGTAAACAAATTTGTTCTAAGATCTGGTTTCGTATGGAAGAATGTGCGTAACCCGAAGCGTGTAAATATTACAGGCATCTAAGGTTAGGAAAAGAATTCCTTATTTCCTCAGCTGTGCCATAAAAGTTATCAATACTTAGTAGGTACTTAATGTTTGCAAGTTTCTATAGTTCAAGTTGTTTGTACTTATTTCTACGAATTTCAAATGAAAGTTATAGGTTCTGATGTTTTCCATAGTGTGCAGCTTCTTTGATTGTGTTGTTAGAGAAATAAATGGATAGAAAATTGTGTAATGTATTTTCAAATTAACTTTAGAATATTATTCTGTTTGAAAAATTAAATTAACAATTTTACATTGAAAACTCAAAATACTTCGAAGTGTGTGAAGTGGATTTTTTGGGTTTATTTTTATAGTCTACCCTGGTCTAGGAAAACCACTGAGAAACAGGAACATTCTGAAAAGTTTTTTGATAAAGACAGACAATGTCAATAAGCTTATCCAGATAGAGCACAAAGAAAAAATCCCTAAAATATATTAAAGAGTAGTCTTCTCGAGGTACCAGCGAATTTAAAGAATAAATTAGCGAAAAATTAATTACTCAGTTTTAAGACTAGAATAATTTGATCATTTAATAATTGGTAGCCATAGCAAATCACACATATCCTTATGAATACGACACAAGTTACGCCACTACTAAAAATGATCGCTAATGACATTTGACTGAGGTAGAGAAATGCTTTCATGCATCATGGAAGCTTAGAAAATTAAAGGCTAGACGTCAAGTGGCAGCTGGAGTTCCAAGTTCCAGCATAGAGCATCACAGCAGCGAGGCGCTGACAGACATCATGATGTTCAGACCATGGAGCATCACAGCAGCGAGGCGCTGACATACATCATGATGTTCAGACCATAGAGCATCACAGCAGCGAGGCGCTGACAGACATCATGATGTTCAGACCATAGAGCATCACAGCAGCGAGGCGCTGACATACATACATCATGATGTTCAGAGAACAAAATTGACAGGAGACACCATGTACAGCAGGGACTTCAAACTCTTCGCATCAGTTGCTTGCTTTCAATCATTTTCATCATTGACGAGTTATTTCTTCTGCTTCCTTACCTACAAAAATGCAAACGAACAGAAACATAATTTAGTTAGAGTCAGTTTTAACACGTTAACCGCCACATGTACCACCGGTGGTACATTTGAGGATTTCACTTACCGCCGCATGTACCACCGGTGGTACATTTCCAAATTTTTAAAAATTATTTTCAAAAATTATTTTAAAATATTTACGGAAGGTTAAATGATAAAGTCGTAAAATGGTAAAGTCGTGGCGGTAGTGACAAATCTGTGATATCAGGCATGGCGGTTAACGTGTTAAGCATTATACGTTTAGTTACAGTAGCAAACACATAAACAACATGACGACCAAGCTTTGCATCTAAGCTAATTTGAAGAATTACGCACAACTGCAGTAAAACATGAAATGTAACAGCATGTAACATTTATGGTAGCAAATCTATGACGCATGCAGTAAACTCTTTTCAATGAGCAAGCCAATTGTCATCAACATAAAGGGAGAAAATTCACGATTTAGCAGATTTGTTAGAGTTAAAAAAAATAAGGCGATAAATTGCGTCATCATAAGAGTGGAACTGACACCAGAACCGTAACACTGACTGCAGTGGTCCTCTCTTCTCATAAATCCAATGAAATTTTCGTCATTGATATTATTTACATAGTCCTCTTGAAAATGTAGAATAAGAATAAAAATTTAAACTGATTTTGATGAAAAATCTCGGAAGCTGCCACGACATTGCACAAAGAATGAAGTTCAATGCGAAACTGTGAGATCAGAAAACCCGAAGGCCGTTGCGCATACCTAATTTAAGTCAATAATTTTGTATCATCCATGGATCTTTTTATTCGATGAATCTCAGCTATGGTTAACAACGCACTTTAAGAATCATAGCTATGCATTACAGCGATCGAAAAGTCTACAATTCTCAAGGAAAGGTCGTAGAAACATTCAGTTAAGATTCACCAGAAACAGGTGTATATTCTAAAAATTTGTAGATACATTCGGAAAGAAAATTTAACATATCTTCAAAGATCTCTGATAACATTTTAAGCGCTGTTGAAGACGTTGAGCTTTGTAAGCCTAAGAAGGCATAAGGCAACAGCAGCACAACTTACAATGTCGACTAAGTGATCTGCACAAAACGCTCCACGATCACAGAAATTCCTTGTTAGTCAATTCCTCAGAGAGATTTATTGGATCTATTTTTGCTGAACCTTTAGGTTGAAGAAATATGCGAGTCACTTAGATCCTGAATAATAAACCACTGTGAAAACTTCACAAGTAAACACAGGAAGGTGACCGCTGAAGGAGATAAAATCCTTATGCTAAATATACCAAAAATTAGACATTCAAGTTCATGCTTCAATCAATTCGTCTTTAAATCAGACGCCATACACTACGAGACAATTAATGCACATACGTGGACACGATGACTTCACCGTGTCGCCAATTTGGTGAAAATTAAAATAATGCTACGAGCTTATTTCTACATTTCATTCACCAACTGAATATGACTTGAACCTAAGAAAATATGTAATGCTCTTTCTTTTTCATTACTCGAAACGTAAACAAACGTTCTCTTAATACCATGATTTGAGAAAACAATAAAACATCTTTCAGAAAAAATGAAATCATATCTAATATCTATTATACAATGATAATAATCATAGCCTAGCACATTCGATTATTGGTTAAAGCAGATCAAATTATGAATTTCAGGTCATGGATAACTAAATTTATCTTCTGTTTCCCCGATTACATGTTTCACTTTAAATTATAAGCTCATATTGAGTACATTGATCGAGCTCATATTGAGTACATTGATCGAGCTCATATTGAGTACATTGATCGAGCTCATATTGAGTACATTGATCGAGCTCATATTGAGTACATTGATCGAGCTCATATTGAGTACATTGATCGAGCTCATATTGAGTACATTGATCGCGCTCATATTGAGTACATTGATCGAGGTCGACTTGGAACAACTAGAATGTTAGGCACTCGGCAGGATGACCTACACTTGGTACACTAGAACGTCTGGTAAGAATGGAAGGGTGGGCTCTGACACAGGATAATTATCTACTGCTAACACTTGGCCAAGCTCCACCGTCATCATTATTAGTACGTTAGAATAACAGAACGAAATACACACGACATGAACCAGCAACTACTTATTTATTTGAATTCCACCAACGCGTGTTTGCTGCGTAAAACACAAAATTGAAAAATGTTTCGTACGTGGTATTTATTTCCGCAACAAAATGAGTGAAAATTTGTTAGATTAATATATCCACGCATTCATCGCATACATTTGAAACTCAAATCTTTTCAAAAGTTTTCGACTATTTTGACTTATGTTACGTCTCCATATTTTACGTTCCATGTACATTTACAGTTTTTCATGAATTAGAAGTAATTTTGCATGTCCAAAACACTAAAATTATTCAAACGTCACTTTGAATATTTATGATCGCTATAACTCAATATCGTTACTAATCCATATGAATTTTCACTAACCCATTTATACTTATCAATATAAAAACATAATCCTGTAATTACCATGAATAAAGTTTAGATAATTTCATTCATATTACTCAGGAATAATTGGCCTACCTGTTTTTGTCAATCTTCTTTAGGATTATTGCTTTCCTTTGTGGACAGACTTGTACTTCACATTCCACTACGCAAAAATACTTATTTAATCACAAAGTTTAACTGCATTTCCACTTCCATACTTTTCAAATAATATGCCTATCTGCAAGCATTTTTCCAATTTGAATAACTCTGTTGCGAAATTCTCCGTTGAATTTTTTAAACATCGAAATTACAAACCCAGTAACGACGAAATAGGCAATCATCTTAACACTGCGGTACTCCATTTAAATGATAAATAATAGGCAATCATCTTAACACTGCGGTACTCCATTTAAATGATAAATAATAGGCAATCATCTTAACACTGCGGTACTCCATTTAAAAATTATGCTCAGACAAGTCCAAACCCTCGTAGCTACACATTATGTATAATACAAATAATACTGCAGGTACAAGCAGTATGAAATAGTGAAATACACGATAAGATATCGAAAACCAGTGATATTTTCCAGTATCAAGACATGGAACGAACAAAAAATATTGATCGGTTTTTATTTGGACGGCTACGGAAACGTGATTGGCTTTTTCTCTGAGAAAATCACCTTGAATTTAACGACGGTAATTTTCATACACGTACTCCAAGACAATGATGTATATCTCACCCTCACTATGACATGCAAGCAAAGCAAAAATTACCTTAACCTAAATGGAAATGATTTTCAATAAGAGATCATGAAATAGATATTGTAATAAGAATGTAAGTAAAGTTTGTTAGCCAAATGGCCTATAGTTAGCTAAAAACTTTTCGTAAATGTTAAAATGTGATGAAATAGAGATACATTAGCCATAGGGGTGTCACACTTTCTCTTCTCAACAAACAACACCCCAACGCATACCCATAACACACAACGATACGTACACTAGCACATACACAGACGTACGTAAACGCATACCCATAACACACAACGATACGTACACTAGCACATACACAGACGCACGTAAACGCATACCCATAACACACAACGATACGTACACTAGCACATACACAGACGCACGTAAACGCATACCCATAACACACAACGATACGTACACTAGCACATACACAGACGCACGGAATTCTTCAAGTTTTGACAGCATATAATTACGAACAACAGAGGTCATTCCACCATTCCAAAAACAGTTTTCTAGGTAGTAGGAGCTACTGCCAAATTTTGAGGTCTTATGCAATATTTGTTCCAATAGTTCGGATGTTTGTGTTCAACTTCCATAAGCTCACAACATATATAAGGGAAAAATAGTTGAATAAAGGTTACGCTTCAAAAGCTAGCATTAGAAATCCTCTTCGACCAGAATAAAATCACTACGTCTGACAAATGATGACGGCCCCTAAAAGATTAAAATTAAAGATACTTACACATCGACTGCAAAGACACCTCTTCAAAGCAGTTCGGTAAATAGTTGTTTCACTTCGACTTGTGTTCTAATGTTGATTTATAAGTTTGTTTTGTCCAATCCAATCCATCATACGGTACAATAGAAGGCACCAATGGAAAAAGCCATACGAGATACCAACGTCTGCCAAGTACCACCTGAAACGAAAATGTTCAAACGATACAATGTAAAATTAAATACAGATTTTTCCAGTAAGAAATCCAATTCAACTAAAAGAATAAAATGGCACCAATTGGGTATCAATAGTACAGAGGAAATTTATCAAAGTTAATATTTTTTCATCTTTTGTGGTATTCTGCTTTGTGTACTTAGAAACTGTTGTGTCGTAAGTTTCAGGTTAATCGGTTGATAATTGGAGGTAGCGGATAGATTTTGAACATTTCCCCTATTCGCCCTCAAGTCATGGCCACGAGAAAGCACACTGAAGATTGGTTTCTTGGCTATAGTGTTACTATTATCACAGTGGTAAAACTTTCCAGCCGTAGAGACGTTTTACGACGAATTTTTCACGCAAAACGGTGCAGCTGAAGCTGTAAAAGAGGTCCTCGACTTTTGGACACGAACTAGGATCACCCCCATCGCAGAAACTAGCATAAGGAGGAAGATTGCTGAACTTTTTGAATAGTGAAAGATCTTGAGCAAATGCACGAATAACTCTGGAGTCATGCCTGCAGAAAAACAGAAGACCGTCCAAGAAAGTCCTCCAGGACTTTTGGATATCGCCCACTCCGACTCCCTCATTTTGATGACAATTTCTGAAGACAAGGAATTCCTTCTTGCACAGTGGGAGAACAGGAGATCTGGACAAGAAGCTGAACGAATAGATTTGCCGATCTGAAAGCTCTCTTGCGTAGCCGTCAACAGACGCTAAAAAAAGAGATGGTGGACCTGGAGTCTTCCTCGTCTGAGTCAAGTCCAGCCAACGCTGCCATTACATAGACTTCTTCAGATACCGGGGTCACTTCTACACTCACACAACTGAGGACAAGAAGCACGAAGTCCGTCTTATTCCATATCGTCGGAGCCCTTAATAGAACTGGGGTCAGCAGCCACCAAGCCTTTCGAATTGTGGCGACTACGGCAAGTAGCTTGGGTCACAATCCATAGGAGACAGAAGTACAGGTTCACTTTGACGAAGGACATCAAAGAGACATTGTTTTCTTATCGGTCACTGGGACGGAAAGATCCTTCCTCAAGGCGATGGCATTCGCATTGAAAGACTTGCCATACTCGTCACAGGAAGAGTGGAGAAGCTTCTAGGAGTCCCAAAATTGCACTGCGGATCTGGTGATGCAGCCGCTACAGCTGTGTTCGAGGCTCTAGAAAACTTAGGGTTCCATGAATGAGTCGTGGAGTTGTGCTTCGATACACCAGTGCCAACACGAGTCATTTATAGAGTATACACCATCTTGCAACAGAAGATCGGCCAACCCCTCGTTTCGCTTGCTTGTCGTCATCACGTCCACGAACTTGCCTTTAAGAAGGCTTTTCCTAGGCGGCGCTCTTCCGAAGGCCTCGATTCATAACCCCGGATTGCTTTATCGAGCGCATTGGATGGCGCGTATCACTTACGATCAAAAGATGAGCTTATTTCGGGAGCAACTGGTTCGAGTCGTCACACCTCGAGAAATGTCAGCCCTCCAGCGGTTCCTATCGTTCGCAACCGAAATCTATGTTTTGCGATGGTTCGAATCGACGGTTCCCCCATACGCTCCTGCCAACGATCTTCGATTCCCTGAGATCAAGTACCCCGACGAAAGTATTCTGAAAACCTGCTTTACCACTCTGTCGCCATTTCTAGTACTTGAGCGAAGATCACGTTGGCTTGTCACTATTCGACTCATGTCTCCCTGTCTCCGACAAACAAGCAATTGTACAGGCCATTTTCTACGATGAAAGAGCCGTTGAGCCGCCAAGCGAATAAACCTACCATCATCAAAAGTTCCTATGGCAACACTGCCCTCCTTCACCACAAAAAATTCCCACCATCTTCTCAAAGCTCTTGATATCAAAACCGACTTTCTGTCGGTCAACCCTCGGAAGTGGCACGAAGAGGAATCGTAGGTCGCGGCCTGCCACCGAATTTGATGGACGTCGAGCCGTGAACGACACAGACGAGCAAGAAAGCCCATCGCCATCAACAGCCAGAGACCTCGAAGGCTTCTCTTCCCTATCTAAGCAGGCACCAATAACGCGTGGCTCCCAATGATACCAAGAAGGGGCCCAGCAACCGGTAGGGGAAGGGATGTCCGGCTTGTCCGTTTTCAAGAGGTGACATTTCGTCCTTGATAGCCCAGCGCATATGGGTAAATAACAAAGTTGTAATCCACCACCCCTAAATAACCACCGACTGAAATCAAACTTTACGTACGATAGTTTCCTGCATATATGAACCATTACACCAACGTAGGAAAAAATTCAAAGATCTGATTTTTATTGGCACCCTAGACTCTAATCGCGGAAAAATGCATTTTCTACATGTTATAATTAAGAATATCTTTATTGCAGTGTGTAAGTAATTACCAAAATTTTTTTGAATACAAAAATGACAATGATTCAATTAAAACAGAAAAAACACGACCACTGAAATAATGAAAAAGTAACATAGGGTATGTCACTTCATTCAGACAGAAATCTTGTGAATACATAAACTGAAAGTATTCCTCAGTCCAAGGATTAATCTCTTTTCTGAACGAAGTTTAAGAATTGTAAATTTATCACTGTTGAGAAATGTTTCTTGCAGTTACGAGAAATATCTGTATAATTCGATCTTATCTTAGAATGCACGAAGAACAAGTAATCAACTGGATTTAATTAATTAAAGGTCCGACCAGTATGCTCTGTAATTTAAAATCAGCGATTAAAACCTACATACTGGACACACTGCATCATTATCGAGTGTTACAAGAAAACATCACTAATAAGTTTGAAACTATTTTCAGATAAAACTGTAACCTACTTTACACTTATCAATCGAAATAACATGAAAGGAAAATTCTTCTGTATGATTGAAAAAGTTCGAGTGTTTTCAAAATACGAAGTAGGTCATCAGAATGCTCAATGCGAAGGAAAATGATGTTAGTACTAGCCACCTTCTATGAAGGAAGTTCAATAATGAAATTCTTATTACTCAAACATGTGACACTATGCGCATAAGATCAATGCTAAAAATAATAAAAAAATTGTATTACATAGAACCATTTAAAATCTTCAAGACACTCTTCTAGCCTATTTATACTTTACCGTGTAAATAGAATAAACAATAAACAGAATTGATAGCTTTAGTTAAAAACATACTGCATCCAAAAGGCTTCCCAAGTGAAAACTATGCAAAAATTATAACCCTCACATAGTCAAAATCCCGTGAATGGAGTTTTCCCGTATGAGTTCAATAGTTATTTCATTTAATTTCCCTGGTTCATGAAATGACCATCTTGAAGATTATGGCTAACTGTTATTGCCACAAATCGGAAGATTTCAAGAAAAGTTTTCCATTACTTTCTTTACTAAGTTAAGTTATAGCTAAAACGTAGAGAAGTGAAAAACAAGTTCTTTACGAACTGTAACACTCATCTTATGAAATGTTTATCCTCCTAGACTCTGCTGAGAAATATTATGGTACTAGCCAGTTCCCGTGGAAATTCAACGATTTAGATTCCACTAATTTGAAATTATTTTAAAGATGAACGCATTAAAAATTTACGACAAATTATTGTATTTTGAAGGAATAATTTTTAATAATGTATAGAGAACTACCATTCTGTATCTTATCTAATGATAATATGACCCACATAGTACCCGTTGAAAGTTCTTGGTTTAAAAGTGATGAAGTTAATGATCTGTTAAATAAAATGTATTTTTCAGTTTTGCCAGTGGTACAGAATATTTTTTTGAATGTATAGAGAACTTTCATTTTGTATCTTACCCAACGATAACATGGCCGTGTAGGAGAAGAAAGTTAATAAGGGAACAAATGGCGTGTTTTATAGTGATCCGGTGCCTTTGGTATCCACAATACAATGCTTGTAATACATGCAAACCCGTTTTGATTTCAGTTCAACAATTTTTCTTCAATAATACATAGGAAGTAATGGGACAGACACACACAGATACAACAAGATGGAGATACATATTCGATTATACAGGGAGGCCAAAATTAAGATACCATTTTAAAATTATTATAGCTATAAAACTAAAAATAGTAAAGAGATTTGGTTAATTCAGAATGAATGAGGAGATTTCAAAGTTTTCTACCAGCGTATCAAGTCTACCGACAATCACAACATATTGCCCAAAAAATTCATGAAATCCATCCCCCAAAATGAATCGCTACGCTAAGGAACAACGAGCAAAAATAGTGGAACATCACTTCCGATGTCATTTTTCGGTTACTGCAGTTCAGAGGAATTACAGAAATATTGATGTATTGAATTTAAGACAAAATATGCCTCATCAGTCATTATTAAACTTGTGTATCCGTGCCATCAAAAATGATGGCAAATCTAGCATATAATAAACCCATAGAATACAATATTTTTGAGCCGCAATAGAAGTAGTTATAGCCATTCGTGGCATATCCTAGATACAGAAATTCAGCATTACTGAAAGCAACTGCGAGCTTGTGTATGCATATTGTTACATACCCGCTGCCGACATGGTTGACGCGGCTAGAAATACGGCATGGGACTTAGGTAATTATCGAAGTAATTATCCGACCCAGGAATGGGCCAGAAGGTTCATTCCTACAGCCTCATTCTACTCTATTCAATACCTCGCCGAACTCGGTATCCACGATACGGACTCGAGTATATAAGGCTCTGGATCTCTCTAATTTTTTTGAAAGTGATATTACAATGCACTTGTACAGCAAATATGAGTGTATTAATTCACCAGTGAACTGAAACCAAGACCGCCAGTGCTAATTTCTTCCTATCTATTCTTAAGAGCGTGACACGAAACATATAAATGAATAAATAATATATAAACACACGATGGTCATTCTTAGTATTAAATTAGATTAGATAGATTCTTTACAAAGTTTTCATTTGCTGCAAGCTGCAGAAATTTACTCGCAAAATCAAATCGCTTTTGGTAGTCCGTAGGATCGAGTTCTTGACTTAATTGAATTTTATATGGATGATACTTTTGATCTTTTATCAAAATACGTGGCAGTGAGGTACGTGACATTCTCAGTTGAATTGAACGTCTCCTAGTTGACGTTTTGGGCCGATCAGCAACACTCGTTACAACAAGCTGAATTGAAGCACCAGTTCGTATGGTCCGTGGCCTGCCACAACGTTGTCTGTCTGCTGTTGTCCCAGTTTCTCTAAATTTCAACACCAGTTCTTTATGCAGTTCTTTGAAGGACTTCTTTCAATACCATCAATATTCCTGTAATTCCTCTGAACTGCAGTAACTGAACAATTATATAGGAAGTAAAGTTCCACTATTTTTGCTCGTTGTTCCATTGCGCAGCGATTCATTTAGGGGGGTGGATTTTATGAATTTTTTGGGCAATATGTTGTGACTGTCGGTAGACTTGATACGCTGGTAGAAAACTTTGAAATCTCCTCATTCATTCTGAATCAACCAAATCTCTTTACCATTTGTAATTTTATAGATATAATAGTTTTCAAAAGATACCTTACTTACGGGCCACCCTGTAGATGTAGATACTCCCACGGTACGCAGGGTGCAAGAAGGCAGTGCGGTGGGTGGTGGCGGGCAGGAGGTTCTGCGGGTGGCAGGTGTGTCACCACCTGCGCGCCACCACCTCAGGTGGCTGGAAGTAATGGGACGGACACACACAGATACAGAGAGAGAGGGAGA
>VCRD01000695.1:199708-216706 GCA_006783055.1 Trinorchestia longiramus | reverse complement strand
AGACTGCATCAGATGTGTCTCAGACTGCATCAGATGTGTCTCAGACTGCATCAGATGTGTCTCAGACTGCATCAGATGTGTCTCAGACTGCATCAGATGTGTCTCAGACTGCATCAGATGTGTCTCAGACTGCATCAGATGTATCACAGTCTGCATGAAGTGTGCAACACAGTTTTTGCTGCTTTGTACAGCATGGATCAGGTGTGGTATGACAAATGTTTGGAATTGTGCACACTTGGAGCAGCAGTTATTATTTCCGGTGTGTCAGCTGTGTTTAATCATAAATTAAATCACTAATCAAGAAATCTCAGTTGTAATTCTTGCATGAATTGGTGTGCAACTTGCTGTGGGTTAATGTTGTGTGGCTGTGAGTTTTCTTGCTTTCTAAATTCTACAAGTTACCAAAGAAGTTAACTTTCCTGCAAAAATTAGGTTAGTACTCATAAGGCCTTGTATTTTTGTCTTTCTCTTCAGCCATGCACTAGAGCATCACTGGAGAATTCAGGTGACTTTCACAACAACTTTATTAGGTGTGGCTTGATTCAATCCACATCATTGCTCCTATTCCCTCTGTACATGATTATTTTAATATGAACTATACTGGATTGCAAAAATTCATTCTATTTTTGAAAAACTGATGTATTTTTTTTAATACAATTTTGAGGATCTGAAATACTTGTCATTGAATTTGGAAAATCTTACAAAAGTTGCAAAAAAATGTTCATCATGTAATATCATTAATTACTGTTTAAACTTTTTACTTTCTATAAGCTTCCCAAAAATGAGTCAAAAGACATGAAATTTGTATCACCGTGTTAATATGCATTGAAAACGCAATTACTGATGTATCATTCTGGATCAAATTTTTGTTGTTTGAACTGAAAAATGAGAACTACTGGAGGTTATGGTTACAGAATTTTTTTATAGATGGAAATAATGCTGAGCTTTGATATGGGCCTCATTTAAGTTAATTCTTGGCTTGTTATACAGGATGCAACAACATAACTTCCTTTTTTCGAAGGAAGTTATGTTGCTGCGCTCTGTATAAGTAAAGTGACTTAACAGATGTTTTGTTTTGTGTGTGGTCTTACAGTAAATCATAAAATGCTACTCATACACTGCCTCAAGAATATTTGCTACTGAAAAATCTTTTCTTGTAAAATGTTCCTAAGCTTTAACTTTAGTGTGTGGCCAACCTCCAAATAATATTTTATGTAAATACTACTAATGATGAAGAAATTTTGTATTTCCACGGTGACTTTCTTGTAGTTTTACCTTATAGCAAGGATCACAGTTGTATTATTTGAGGCCCAAGATCTGCTGCTTGGTGATGAATCATGAATTATTTGCATAGAGATAAGTTATATTACACTGCAGTATGTTTTGATTCATTAAATTTAAAAATAAATTTCCAGTTTTTTTTAAGTTTTGAAGTCATTCTGAATGCATGCTATTGATTACTTCTGTCATTTAATCTGAGCCATGATTGCCAAGTTTGATTTTCATTGCTGCCATATTAGCTGAATTTGAACTGTTGTGACAAAACAGTCTATCTCCAATATGTAAAACTTTCTAATGCTCCTGTGTTTTAGGTGCACTGACATTGTTTATTTTAATTAGTGTATCTCAAGACCCTGGCATTCATTCAGAGTTTCTTTTAGCATCTCACTACAGGCTAAACAATATTGACTGCTGGGATTTGATTTTCTTTCTCTTTCTTAAGTTATGGAAGGTGAGACTTGAAGGACCTTCCTTGTTCTGGAGTTATAAGATCTATAGATGTTAGTCTCTGCAAATCTGACTTATTTCTCTCTTCTAATTGCATTCAAAGACTTTTTTTGTGCAGCATTAAGAAAGCTGATGTGTAATACTTGGCAGTAATGTTCTATCATGATAAATTTTAATAGCTGATTCAATTTAAAACCCCTTTTTATTTATTCATTAAGTAAAATTCAGAGACCTTGATTAATTTTGTAAGTACACTTTTATTTAAAAAGTTTAATTCAATGTCTAATGAGCTGTTCTAAGTGAAAACTTAATTGGTTCAGGAACTACAGTTGAACCCTCAATTTCTTTCACTAAATTGTGGTTGAGGTTTACTATCTGCCACCTTTTCCACAATATATCGAATTTTTTACTTTTATTACATAAACTTTATATACAGAAAACCTAGCTCACAAACTAGCAAAAAAATTCAACCTTCTTCTTTTTTTCAGGTTTTTTCTCACTGACAGAAGTATTTCAAACACTCTTGTTTAATACTCAATTCATTTGGGTTTTATTGAAAAATACATACCCAGCTACAATGTCAGGAGTATTTGGAAGACTTTCAAAACCTACTCACGATGCTGAGGATGATGGAGATGGTGAAGAAGATTTTGCTTTAGAATTGAGTGTGGCTCCAGAAGAGTTGGCTGAGTTTGCTATGGATGTGGAGGATCTAGACTCTAACAAAAATGCAATTGAAACCAGCTCTCTCAAATCTTACTCTCCCAGCTCAAAGCATGTTCAGTTAGGTAAGTTAGAGCTCATAGTTATGATTGATTTTACTTTATATTAAAAAGGCAAGCCTGCAGGTCTTGACCAATGGGCAAGCATGGGACTTGAGTAGCAACCCAAGAATGGACCAAACGGTTTGTTCCTATTGCCATACTCTATTCTGATATTGACCATTAAATTTGACCACAGAGGCACAATAGATGTATAATGGATATTTTCAGATCCTTTTTTTTCCAGTATGTACAGACTTCCTTTCAGCTTTATCATTGGATAATAGACATTTGAGTCACATAGTTTTGCAGCAAATTGAAAAATTGTTTGACCATTCATAATTGAGTTAACTATTAAATATCTATGGTAGTTTTCAACTGAAAGCAGTGATTAAATTTTTTATAAATTGAGTCATAATGGGATTTTTCACAGTTATTCAACACACCAAGTATTTTAGTGACTGATTAAAACTGTTTTTATTTTCCAATGAGGTTGCAAATGTGATATCTGAATCAAATTATTTAAATGAAGTTATCTAACTGGTCTTTGACAGCCATGTGCTGAATTATTTTCAAATTAACACAGGATCTACTAACAATAAAATACCTACTCAATTTTTCTTTCAAAACTATTGGTTTGGAATTGCTGGCTTGCAACATCTGCATATTTAATTTGAAGAAACACTGTAAGCACTAAATACTTATTAACATACTCTTTATTGGAAAGAGACGAGTACCTTTATATATATAAAAAAATGATTCTGTATTGCATTCATTATAAATGGATTTATTGAAGAAGGTACTGTGATAAACTTGCTTATCCTGTTATGGTATAACTGGAACATTCACTCCAATTCTTCTTTGTATCAACGATGACCATTCTGATTCAGCTGTTGAATTTCAACCAGTTGACCATTAGTGGAGAAAAATCCAAAGTTAGAATATGATGATGACTTCAACTCTGAGGAATTACTAGCATGTACCTAACATTCACTCCAATCTTCCAAGAAAGACCTATGTTTCCTGTGGTGTAGTGTACAGATGGAACCCACTGTGCTCTCGTTTTCTGTAATTTGACCTCTGTCAATTTTTGCTTATGAAAAAATCAATTTATACTTAGTGTTGTTTATTTATGATGCACTACTGCTATCAAAAAGTTGAATTATCCACTGAAGTTGAAATTGTTGTAGCAGGATATGTGTTAAAATGCAGATTTTTTTACATGTGTAGTTTAAAAAAAAACACCCATCCAGAATATTTATGAATTTACTGTTAGTGTTTTATCATTAATACAAACTGTTCCACTTTTTCTGGAAGTTCAGTATTTACCACCATAACTTTACACAATCGTCTTGCTTCAATAAGAATTTTAATTCAATATAATATTTAATTATTTGCTAAAATTTCTTACTCTAATCTGTGGTTATCAAATCCATACCACTCCAATACAAAAGTTCTGAAAGCAAATGTATTTCAGCAAAATATTGAACAGTTTGAAGAGAATTTGCCTAAGAATGATTGTGAGATGTATGGCTTGAAGTGTGTGTATTTGAAAAGAAGTGCTATGAAAAAAAATTTAAATGGAGGTGCAGAAAATATTTTGTAATGCCTGCTAATTTGGATAAGTTATGAAGATGTATGAAAGGTATGAGGGTTTTATATGGAAGAGTACAACAAGCTAGTGGTATGGTGGAAGATTGTTGTTTAAGAATGGAGTAGAGGACTGTTGTTGTATGATTATCAACAAAAATGTGTAATTTCTATGAAGGATTTGAGAAGGTGGTGCTTCAAGAGCACATTATGAAGTGTGATGAAGTGATGCTATTTGTGGGTAAAATGGTATGAATGCAAACAGATGATTCACTGAAGTTATAGGAGGCACTTATAGAGAATTGTCAGTGTGCCTCAGAATTGCATGGATGTGTAACAGTCCTTTTTAAGAAAAGAATGCAAAACATCCAATTCATTCTTGGTACTGGCCTGACCAGCATGGTACTGTGCCTTGTTTCATGATTAAGAGCATACAATTAAAATTCAACAGTTTTAGTGCATTAAAATATGAAAAGAATGTCAGGATTGGGTTTAGGATGAGACAATGCAGTGAATAAGTGTATAATGCAACGATTGAATTAGATAAATACATTAGTAGGTGGGTGTAAAGAAGTAACTGTAGCTGTGCCAAAGTGGCTAGTGAGATTGTTTGTTATTAGTATGAATTTACCCCAGTGATACTTCAATAGCAGATGCATTATTGATATTAAGTTTGAATTGGCACTAATAACTCGTACAAAAAAAGCATAGTGATACACAATATTGATGAAAAATTTGTTGGTTAGTAAGAAGTAAATAATACTATATCTGAAACCTATAATATCAAAGGTGTGTTATCCAAACATGTTAAATTATATGGCCAACACCAATACAGGCATTAGTAAATTAAAACTACCTGGTATGGTTCTTCTTTAGTCCTTCTGTATGTGTTCCTTTTAGTAAGAGTAAGTAATTGGCTTACTTCAGAATACTGTGTTTCAAAATTGATTTGTCAATGACAAGGTGTTGGTTTAGTGGGTTAAAGTGTTGAGAAAACTAAATCAGGAAAGAGAGGGATTGCAGCTCAGCCAAAGTATGTCAATGTTGTTTTATGTGTGATTGTGTGTGAAATGAGTGTTAGTAGTTACATAGGTATTTTAAAAGTAGTACAAGAAAAAATATTCTGTGGATGTAGGAATCTTCTGCTAGCTAAAGATGAATCATGGGTATGTAAAAGTTCTGTGTATATTCATCTGGAATATTTAATTTGGTTCAACATTTTAAATTGATAGAGGATCGTTTTTAGCAATATTCTGCACATTTTTAGACTGCCAAATTTGGAAATTATCTCTTACAGAGTTGTTGGATAAATAGGTTTCATGTATGTTTATTAATTTTAAATTTTAATCACCTATGAACCTTAGGCTTATCATTAAGATACATTTCTTCTATTGGGTTGCATACACTTTTCTGATGCATAAGGCAGTCATACTAAGAGTTCAGGAAACTGACTTTTGTTCATTGAACATATGTAGTTTAAATATTAAGTGCAAATTCGAAAAGCTCAAAATTTGATGACCCTTTTTTGAATTTATCATTAATTTCTTAAATCAATGAAAATGGACAGCTAGAATAGAAATACACCATTCAAATTGATTTGTATCTGGTAGTAAGTAGAATAGTGGGAAGTAGTTTGCTGCTACCACCGAGACTAATACACTGAAAACTGAATATTGTTAATAGAGGGAAACGAAATGCAAAATTTATTTCAGTAGAATTTTATACAGCCTTTCTTATTGAATGTTGGTCTTTATAATCTACAATCATGGGCCTTCACAAGGATATGCACAATTTGAAAGTAAGATTTCCATGTTATTTAAACTTTAGCTTGCATTCTGCAGTGCCATTTTAAATATAATTTATTATGGACAGCAAGTGATATGAGACTATCTTATTCTCTTGGTCAAGATTTGAAGCAACATTGCTACCAAATAATGAAAACAATACTCAAGAAATACATTGTAATACAAATTATGGTGATTAATATGCAAAAATTCCTACTTAAATTTAAAATAGCATCACCAATTTGTAAAAGACTGGAAACTAGAAAATTCAAAGTGCAATTCTACTCAGTAATTTATAGTTATTTTGAAATACTTGAATAAAATAATATAATAGGTAAATATGGGCCACATAAGAGGACATTTTGTAGAACTTCGGTAATATTGCTTGACTAGATATAATGTTATTCCCAAACAAATAATGAATGGAATCAATGAAAGAGTGGGCAAAATTTTCTGCGAATTCTTAAATCAAGTCGTGTGTACATTGAGGAGTAACATTGTTATTATTGGTGTTTGTTAAATTGTCTTCAGAAGGTATCAAATTAAACTCATAAATCATATTGTTTATAGTGGTCTTCAAATTGTTAATGGTAATCTTTACATTGTTTGTTGTAGTTTGTACATTGTTTATTGCGGTCTTTATGTTGTTTGTTGGGTCTTTACATTGTTTATAGTGGTCTTTACAGTGTTTTGCAGTCTTTGCATTGTTTATTGAGCTCTTGACATTGTTTGTTGCAGTATTTACTTTGTTTGCAGTCTTTCCATTGTTTGTTTGTTTGTTTGTTTGTTGCAGTCTTTAAATTGGTTGTTGCAGTCTTTACATTGTTTGGATATGAAGGTCATAATAATTTGCAGGTTACTTTGCTCTGAATTATTCTACTGTAAATTTCATACACTTCACCTGCTTCAAGATGTTTGATTTGAATTTTATATTTTTTCAAGCTTCTTCCTGTAGGAATTAATTAACAGGATTTAATATTCTGATTTCCTTCCTAATTTTGACCAAAATTATATGCCTGTATAACTTTCAAATATGAGTGCATTTGTAGTACCTCAGCATTTTGCAAAACTATGCTTTGTTTTTAATTAACTTCACTTCATAAATTATTTAATATTAAACAGTGAATAATTTATTTTAAAATATATACTTTAGAATTGAATAATTATGGGCTTTTTATTTAAACTGCAATGAGTTTTTATGCACATTTTGCAAATTTTTAAGTTTGTGCTAGAAATTGAGTACGCCTGCACTGTGAATATGAGCTTCTGCTAGCACCTGATAGTAATGAGGAGGGTTGAGCTGAGACGTGTGTACTACAAGTGTTGTTCAATTTGATATTTCAGTAGAGTTGTTTTTATTCATCTGTGATTTATTTGTAAATCTAAATACATTATGCTCTACACATGCTGGGGTCAAATGATTCAAAATATTACCTGTAATTTTGGATCATAAGCAACTGCTGTAATAATTGGTCAAGTTTATAGTCTTTTAGAAAGACAAAGCAGTTTTTCATGGGCTACTTTGAGTGCCTTTCAAACAATATCCTGTTGAATTTGTTGAAGAGCTTTGTGTCTGATTGTGTTCGTTGAGTTAGTCCACTTGTGCAAGAGATCAGTTCACTATCAAATTCATATTAATCTATTGTTTGCTTCAAATTTTTTCAACTTCACTTGACAGTATAATCAATTTTGAAATGCTGTATTTACAAGTATGACTTTATTTATGTTTCTTATCGAGATGTTTGCTTGTCACTTGTTCACTTATTTATGCTTGAGAAACTTGTTTCTTATATTTGTGTCATTGTTGTGATAGATCTTGAAAAAAGAAAATCAAATGATCGTGATCATGATATCATGATCAATAAAGGAAAAAATGCACAGATATTTTGGTGTGGAAAGGAAGCTTTTGTATCCCCTCCTAACTGTTTCAGTATTCACTCAAGCAGTGTATGTATGTACTGTAGTACACGGCTATTGTGTGTGAGTCTTTCATTCAAACTAATGCAGATGGATTAATTTATTTATTATTGTAATATCTGCAGTATTTGTGTTTCATTTCAAAATTGATGTCCATTTGTCTGCATGACTGGAAATTTTTGCAGTACTGTACAGAGCTTAAAATTTGTGTTCTCTCAGAACTTTTTGTTTTCATTCTCATTAAAATTCAAGGTGTGCAAGTATTTGTTAATGGGAAGCACCAGATGTGCCCAGTGCAATTCATTATCATGGTCCATTTACTCATTGATCACAAGCTTTATTTGTCAAAAAAAGCTAATTGCACAATTAAAAATTAAGCAATGAACGTAGTTTTTTGATCTGCAATGATGGTTACTGATAGGGAAACTAATTTTTTAGGATACTTTGCATGGAAGATAGTTGATGATGTGTAGTAACAAATTTTTATTTCAAAAAGGTCTGGAATACACGTTAGCAATTCGGAGCCAAGTTGGAGCACCTATTAAATACCAGTGTATTCTGTGCTTCCCCAATCAACACGGCAACTTCATACAGCAGTCCGAGTTGAGCAAGCATTTGACAACTCCACGGCATCTAAAAAGTGTTCTGGTTAGTAGCAGGTCTTGATTATTGGCTATTTTATTGGATTACTTGAAAATTAAATATGCTGCTTATGAAATAGTAAGTTGTGATGTAGGTTCCTAAAAAATAGCGTAAATTTTTTTTAAAGTTACTGGTTTGATTTTGGAGCTGCATATTAATGTGCATATAAAACTAACTCAATCCAAAATTTTTAATGGCAGTTATAGATGTTCAAAATGTTTCACTTTCTTGGCAAAAAAATCGTAGAGCTGCATTGTGAAGTCGTTCAGCATTTCGGTGTTAACCATGCATATATTTTTAATACTGCCTCTGGTCAGAAACAGTTCGTACATTCAATTTTTGATGTTTGTCAGGAACAAATAGTGCATGGGAAACAATGTGTGAAAAATTAACTCTTATTACATTGTACTTCCAACATTATACAATATTCTTTGAAAAAGTACAAGGAAGAATGATAGAGAATTAATTTCTTGAACATATTCCTGACTGTGTGCCAACTGTTTCTGATCAGAGAAAGTATAAATTATGATGAAATTTTCTTACATAATTTTGGTAAACCACATAACATATTACTTGATTTAATTTGATTTATTATTGAAAAAACTATTGCAAAAGCCTATGTATAAAAAATTAAGAAAAAGAAGTTTGAAGTGCAAGTCAGTATAAAAGCACTTATATTTACTACATTTCTGGTGATGGAATGGATGATATTGGATGGAGATTGAAGATACATATTTGTTATGACATAGGCTAAGAAATCCATTGTGGCCTTTTAGAAACTACCTGCAAGAAATTTGCTATGGTATTGGGTGATCTGTATGAAGTAGACATAATTTGCTACTTTGCCAAATTTCTATGAATTTCTATTCTTTAATGCATTGTTATGTGCTATGCATTGAAAATGGGAGAATATGTAGGCCTGCTCTTAATTTTTCTAGCCCAGAGCTCTCGAGTGGGGTTCCTGATTTACATAATTCTCCTAAATGTAATCATTAAAAGCATTTTAAAAAACACAAATGCAACCTAACTTGTTTGCTGCTAGTACAAAACAAGCAAAGACTAAGTGGCATCATTTGGTAACACTTTACTATTGAACTTTAATAAAAAATAATATTGGAGGTATGGTAGAAAGTTTTGAAGCACTTTATAATGGCTGTAGAGAACCATTTTTTGTGTAAGTTTTAAGCACATATAAGAGTTGCATTGTAAATCTTTGGAGTATTTACAAAATAGATTAATTCCTGAGGATTTAGTACCAATTTATGCTGTTGTACAATTATGTACTTTTAACTGATTTTTCCTAAAGTGCCTGTACTGGTGGGTTCCCAGTTATTAAAAAGATTTTTTGTACAAACGCAAACTAATCTTATAACTAGTTTCTTAGAATGGTTCTCTGAATGTAAACTTAAATTCAGAAATCAAAACGAGGCAAGTATATGGAGTGCAAGTATATACCATATATGAACACTCCATTGTTGCTGATGCCTTCATGTATGACGTTTAGGTGCATGGTTCATGTGAGTCAACATGTGGAATGGTTGCCAAGATTTTCTTATGTATTAAGTTGCAGGCTTCAAAGGTCAAGCTCATTTATTGAATATTATTCAGCTTTTTATGTATGGCCAAAGATGGTCATTTTAATGCTTACAATTAAAGTAGCATGTTCTGAGCTGCAAGAAAGAATTTATATGTGCAAGTCAGTCGACTCATTTTTTGCCTTGGTTTTTATGCAAGTTATTAATAGGATATTCTTCATGATGCTATATAAAGCAGTGACATTCTGATTTCACAAGTGCACGTAAGTAGTATGATTTGTATACATGAGGCTTCAATCCAATGTGCAAACTTCTGCCATTCCTGGATGAAAATTAGTAGAAGCCAGTGATTTTGTACTGAAATTCTACCTAACCCATTGGTACATATACAAATCTGTGAATCACATTTAGCTTATGTACTTAATCCTTTTATAAGTAAGTTAATTTCTCCACTGAACGAAACATTGCATAAATTACCATTTATATTTTGATTTTTCTGGAAATTTCCCAAAGTGAGTGATTTCTAATGGAATTCATAGAGGTTGTTGGTTGTTATAGAGTTAAGGTAAGAGGAGTGAGGCAAACAAAGAGCAAGCCATATTTATAACATTGCAATTGGGACATTTCTGTTCCTTTTGACAATTGATGATGCTTGCAATTATGTGAATTTCATAATTCTTTATGAATGTTTTACCAAAAACCAGGGGTAATTAAGTTGTTGACTAAATGAATGTAGTGTGATTGATGAGACCAGTATTAATACAAGTATTTATCTGTAGTGTCTCACTAAGATTTGTAATTCTTGATGCATATTTCCTTGTTAATTGTTTTTCAGCAAACTTTTCAATACAGTGGTTATTTAGTGTAACTTTGTGCCAATTTTATTTAAAGTAATGAAAACCAATATTTAAAATAGATTGAAAGAGGTATTTGGTTTCTGTTTAAAATTGTATTTTTGATCAAATTAGTTGTGCAAATAAAGAAATATATGTGCTGGGGTATGTGTGTATATATATGTACTCACACACACACCTGTAAGAAAAAATAAATATACACCTTTGAAGAAGAACACACGGAGCAATTATTTCCTATTAACCTATAAAATAAATTAAATCAAAACTATAATAATTTGTAACACCAAGCTTGTTCCTGTCTGCCATAAGTAACTTGTGCGTACTAAGTTTAATTTGCAGATTTTATGCCTCTTGATATGTCCTGAATGCTGGGCAACAAATTTTGATGAAAATAAGTGCTTTATTATCTGCAGTTGAGATGTGTTTAATTTTCATTTTTACTTGTTCATAATAAATCTTGAACATGAAAGAATTTATTTCAGAAAAACATGTCATATTTTGTATATCATTGCTCATTTGGTATATCAGACAGACCTCCACACTGCATCTTTGGCTTACACAAGTTTTTTTTTTTGGGAATGCAATCTTACATGATAGTTGCTAAACATTAGTGTGTACCACATTTATTTAGCTTGTTCAGTACAAAGCTTTCTTGGTTTTTTTAGATTTCCATTGTAGATTAGGTTTAGTTCTTGAAATATATGAAGTGTTGCAAATTATTTCATCTCTACAATAACTTGCAAGCTTCAGGTTGTTTTCTCCTGCCATATATTGTCATTTTTAAATTTTTTTTGGTTAGTGTGGGAAATTAATCAACATATCTTGAAATTTGTATCTTTCTTATTTTCTTCACATAGGAAGGAACAAATTTACAGTAAAATCCATAAGAGGATTAATATATTGAGTCCTTGAACTATCCCATTTTGTGAGTCTTTTATTCTATGTGTTGAGAGAAGCTTTGGAATAACTGAATTATTTTGTATTGAGTGCTCTATTTAAGCTAAATGCTTCTACACTTTACTCTACAAAATGTTTTACCCCATGTTACAATCGGAACAATCTTGGCAAATACACTGCTAGTCAAAATGATAAGACCAGTTACAAAGTACCAAAATTTGAATTATATTTTGAACAATTTGAAATAAAATTGTTGTGCACAGTTCTAATATAGCTTATATTAGAACTATATTGTCATTTTTTAATTTTTTTTGGTTAGTGTGGGAAATTAATCAACATATCTTGAAATTTGTATCTTTCTTATTTTCTTCACATAGGAAGGAACAAATTTACAGTAAAATCCATAAGAGGATTAATATATTGAGTCCTTGAACTATCCCATTTTGTGAGTCTTTTATTCTATGTGTGGAGAGAAGCTTTGGAATAACTGAATTATTTTGTATTGAGTGCTCTATTTAAGCTAAATGCTTCTACACTCTACTCTACAAAATGTTTTACCCCATGTTACAATCGGAACAATCTTGGCAAATACACTGCTAGTCAAAATGATAAGACCAGTTACAAAGTACCAAACTTTGAATCATATTTTGAACAATTTGAAATAAAATTGTTGTGCACAGTTCTAATATAGCTTAGATAAATAATAGATAAGTAAACACGTAGATCCATTAACATTTTATCGCAGAAAAAGAACAGAAGTGAAGCTTTAGTTAAATACAGCTGGTCAAAATCATAAGACCAAACAATAAATTCATGAATAAATTTACACAGAACGTTGCAAAAACACTTTTATAACTAGTGTATTCTCCATTATTATTGATTGCTTGAAAAAGTTGCTTGGGCATGCTGGTTACATGCTCTGTACGAGGTCCACTGGGACTTTGCCCCTAGTATCGAACACAGCCGTACGAAGACCCTCTTTGGTCTCAAATTGCAATCCATTTTTATAAACTTCTTTGGTCATCCATCCCCAAAGATTTTTGATTGTGTTGAGATCTGGAGAACGAGGTGGATGGTTCAAGAGTTGGATATTATTGACATCAAAGAACTGTTTCGAATAGCGAGCATTGTGGACTGCTGCATTGTCTTCTTGGAAAATCCAGTTTACTCCACACATCCTAGGACACTCAGTGAAGATAGAAGCACGTTCAAGCATGGTGATGTGTCTGGCTGACGTTTGCTGGCGACCTTCCACAAGCTGTAACTCAAGCGTCCCATTGAAACAGAAAGCTCCCCACACCAACAATGATCCTCCTCCGCTATGCCTTGTTGAATAAGTTTATTTGGAACAGATTTGTCATGCCAGTAGTGTTGAAACGAGGTTAAATTTCTTCTCCTCAGAAAACACAACTTTCTTCCATTTTTCTTTATCCCATGTCTCGTACTCTGCAGCAAATTTCATGTGGGAGGCTTTATGGCTAAGAAGACGGGGTTTCTGCAGTCGTTTCAGTGTATTAAAACCCTTATTATTTAAATGTCGGCCAATTGTACGAGAACTACAGTCTGCATCAGTTTTGGCCTTTATTTGCCTTGAAGTTATGTTTGTGTTCTTCTTAACCTCCCTTCTTAGTCTATCAAGAGCAGAAGTGATCTTCTTAGGGCGACCGGTCAATTTTTTCGTTCCATATTCAGTAGGATTTTTCAAGAAGTTTGTGACAACAGTTGTACTCTTCTTTAGTTCACTTGCAATTGCTCTATGCGACATGCCTAGTTTTTCGAGTTCTACAATTCTACCCTGCTAATAATCTGTTGAAACTTGTCCTCTAGCCATATAGAAATTAATTGTGTTAGTAATTAGCCTTGTACATTCTCACATTATCAGTTCTTCTGTGCAGCTGTCTGATTTGTTTGTATTTTGCCAAAGAAACCCATATTTCAATCTTTGTCTTATTATTATGACTAGGCATAATGATATGCTTTTCATGTTCTGATGAATAAAATGTTAGGTACAATATTTTCAGAAAATATTATCCATTAACAATTTTTACACTCAACTTTGATGTGTTGAGAGAAATTTTTCTGCCAAAGTAAATGAATGTAGTCGAAACGCCGAGTTCAGATGTGGTTTTATCATTTTGACCAGCAGCGTATGTGCTCAGTTAATATTTTTGAGTCTAACAGCAAGTTTTATTCTTGATATCACTGCCACTTCCTGGGTGTTATGCTTGTCATATCTGCTGGTTGTTAGGCCTAATGGAAAGTTTTATCCCTGAAGTATCACTGTAACTCTGGAAGCTAACTGGTTTTTGTTCAGCCATCTTGCTATTTACTCTTGAGACGCATATTTTTAAGATTTGACCAAAGTTTTTACCACAAAGTTGGGCTATTAATGATGTTTTTTGGTTTAGTATGATTGCTATTCAATTTTATTGTGAAAATTAGGTGTAAGGTTTGCAATGCTGACTGATTGTTCGTTTTAAAATTTGTTGCTTATGTTCATCAGAAAGCTGATTTGGACCAGTAACTCAATCTTTCATTATCCTTAAGTGGGAGCTATCAAAATGTCATAAAAAATAGAATTTGCATGAAAATTGGTGATATCCTTCGAGTAATGAATTTAAATATGTATGACTGCAATGATGGAGTAGTTTATTGAAATTTTTGCAGTATGATATAATATAAATACTTGATGCTATCATCACCTAGCACTATCGAATTTGAAATGTAATTAAAACCAAGTATCTATTGTGGGAAGGCATGTGCAGATTGAAATGTCAAAATGTGTCGAACTTCGTAATAGGAAAAAGAGGAAGGTTGGTCAACTTAACATATTATAAAAAACATGTTGGATAAAACATATAATTCGTTAGAAAGTAAGAAAAATTCAAAAGCAAATGTTTAAAATTTATAAAATTATATTTCTAAGTGTGTTTGGGATTGAAATTTGTTTCATTACCTTGTGTTGAATATTATGTACATGACCTGTTCTCTGAAGTTTATTTGTGTGATGGTTTTTCCTTCCTACAGCAACTTACAAACCTAAAAGTTTACAATGATCTTCAGTTCCTGGACGACAGCCATGTTCTCAGGAACCGATTGAACAAGGTTAGTGTTTGTCTTGTATTGTGTAAATTTGTGCAAGGAATTTAACTTAATACTACTGAAATGCTATTTTTCATCCCCATTGCTTGAATGAATTTCATTGACCTTCATGACAAGTAGGATGAGATATTCAAAGCTTTTCTTGGTAGCACTTGTTTAGTTCTATAAGTTATCATGATCTTCTCAGTTTAATTTTCCTCTCAAATTTCCTATGTGCCCAATTAAAGGTGTGGAATTATGAGTACAGAAATATATGATGGGAATGTTTGGTTTAAGCAACAGTATGTAATTGTTGTGTAACAATGACTCTTTTTTGAGCGCAGTTGGTGAGCGCGTACGATACTCAGAGCGTCGTCACTGATGCTGCTGGTGCTGCCGCTGCCCGTCTTAATATCAAGAGGGATATTGAGAAAAAGAAAGCTTTGTGTCGGTAAGAACTAATATACTTTGCAGAAAATAATGAACTCATTTTTTATTGTACTTTCTATATCAAACTGTAAGTGCTACAAATTCGAGTACTTTCTATTTTTGCTTTTTTTTATAGTTCCAAGTTCATATGAAGACAAGTTTTTGACACCTGACAAATCATCCTAATTTTTGTATGTAGCTGCATTGATTTCGCCTCAAGATGGGGATCTATTATGAAATGTCCATCAAATCTTAGCTGTATATGAGTTGCTGCAGAATCTATTTATCACGTTATTTGTAAAGTTATTAACACAGATTACTCCATAGTTATTCACAAAATTCCTGTTTATGTGAGAATTTTCAGAAATGTTTTTTTACAATGTAGGGAGGAGTTCATCAAAAACCAGCAGAATGAATCAAGTGGTAGCCGCAAATCCGTCCTGTCACGGCTGTCACCGCGCTCACCTGCTACGTCGACTTCAGTATTGGGGGATGTCAAGCATGGTACCTCTGCCTTGGAGACACGTGCTACGAATATCAAGGATCGTATTATGGATCCCGTCCTGAGCTCTGTAGAATCTGACGCGCAGACGTCCACTTCTGATGGATCTAACTCAGCGTCGAAGCGCCGTTTTGTGAGAGATGCGCAAGGCAATCTGTGGTCCTCTAAGAAATTGGCAATTGAGGGAGGTGATGGAAAACCTACTCCTGTTGAAGCATCACTTGCCACCTCTGTCAAGTGCTTGGCTGAGACCAGCTCTGCTGCAGGCAAGACAGCAGAGCAAGTTATGAGTGAGGAGACCGGACAAGAAGCATCCATTGGTCCAGGTGCTCAGTCCTCGTCAGAATCAACTGCAAACAAAAGTAGTCCCTTACGATCAGAAGATGTTCATGCTTCAATCAAGCCTACAAGTACTGTGGAAATTCTCCAGGCTTATGTAAGTGCGCATTCCTTTGATGTTGATTGATAATGTGAAATTATTTTGCTGTTCATCAACTGAAAAGTGTGCTATTTTATTATAGATCCAGCCAACAGAGACATAATGACTATATTAAAAACATTTTTCACTATTTATTGTGATAACAAATTGAGCTCTTGAATTTTTCATTAAAATGTGTATATTCTAAAAAGGTTTTTAACAATTCTTACTTTTTCACAGCTGCAGCTTGGGCAGTCTTTTGAAGCTTGCACCTCTTCTTCAAAATCTGAGGTAACTTCAAAACCTGACTCAGTTGATGGGAAATCTCAGTTGACGCCTGCTGCAGGCACAAGACCTCAGTTGACACCTGCTGCAGGCGCAAGACCTCAGTTGACACCTGCTGCAGGCGCAAGACCTCAGTTGACACCTGCTGCAGGCGCAAGACCTCAGTTGACGCCTGCTGCAGGCGCAAGACCTCAGTTGACACCTGCTGCAGGCGCAAGACCTCAGTTGACGCCTGCTACAGGCGCAAGACCTCAGTTGACACCTGCTGCAGGCGCAAGACCTCAGTTGACGCCTGCTGCAGGCGCAAGACCTCAGTTGACGCCTGCTGCAGGCGCAAGACCTCAGTTGACGCCTGCTGCAGGCGCAAGACCTCAGTTGACGCCTGCTGCAGGCGCAAGACCTCAGTTGACACCTGCTGCAGGCGCAAGACCTCAGTTGACACCTGCTGCAGGCGCAAGACCTCAGTTGACACCTGCTGCAGGCGCAAGACCTCAGTTGACACCTGCTGCAGGCGCAAGACCTCGGTTGACACCTGCTGCAGGCGCAAGACCTCAGTTGACACCTGCTGCAGGCGC
>VCRD01000695.1:104038-199259 GCA_006783055.1 Trinorchestia longiramus | reverse complement strand
CAAGACCTCAGTTGACGTCTTCTGCAGGTGCAAGACCTCAGTTGACGTCTTCTGCAGGTGCAAGACCTCAGTTGACGCCTTCTGCAGGTGCAAGACCTCAGTTGACGCCTTCTGCAGGTGCAAGACCTCAGTTGACACGACCGATTATCACAAACCCTCGACTGGGTTCAACATCTACTTCTGAGCCAGAACTCAATCGGGATGGAATTTCTTCTATTCCCGTATCTACACAGGGAGCCAAACCACAGCAGTCACTTGCGCAGGGCGCTGAACCTGAATTACTGCAGTCAAACCTCCCCTCTGCTCAACCAACCAAGACGACTTTTCCAGTGAACCCCAACGATGTTCCTTGTTCTGCATCCGCAAATGCCGGCGTGCCGTCTTCATCAACCCAGAGTGTGACCAGTACAGGCACTGTGACCACCAGTACGAGCAGTGTGACCACCAGTACGGGCACTGTGACCACCAGTACAGGCACTGTGACCACCAGTACGGGCACTGTGACCACCAGTACGGGCACTGTGACCACCAGTACGGGCACTGTGACCACCAGTACGGGCAGTGTGACCACCAGTACGGGCAGTGTGACCACCAGTACAGGGAGTGTGGCCACCAGTACAGGGAGTGTGGCCAGTGCACTCAGTGGTCCAGGCACGATCAAGTCGAGCACTCCTTCACCCACAGTGCATCGCGCTCCACTTCTTACGTCTCCGAAGGCAGTACAGGATCCTCAGCAGTTCACATCCCCCACCACTTCCTCTCTCAAGGTTCGACTTCTTAGTGATCATTGGTTTCCGCTTCTTCCTATGTTACTAACCCATGTTAACAAATTTCAAGTGTTACTACTTCTTAATAATGGTGTATTTTTAGTAGAAATTGACAGATGGATAATAATGGAATATTCATGATATCGGTAGTAACCAGTATTCACTTTTTTTCTTGTATCAGTGTTGACTGTTAATTAAACTTTAGTATTAAAAATAATTTTATTTTTGGCTCATCCCCAGCCTTGAGCCTCTAGATTGCTGTATTTTTAGTTAGTAATTAATTGTTGTTTTAGTCTCATTTCCTTCCAAGCTCCTCAACTATTAACAGTTACCTGTAGTTAGGAAGTAAATTGGGTTATTATAGTGTACTCTATTGTTTACCAGTCGGCAGATGATCTTATTGAACTGTACCCTACTCTTATGATCATATGCTAAAGTTAGTTGTTTCCTTTTAAAATATTATTATTATTACAATTCAAGAATTGTCATGAATGCCTAGTATGTTTGAGCATCGTCACGAATGCTTAGTATGTAAGCATACAAGTATTACTTGTATTTTGTTGTGCTTCTTGCTGTACTGAGAATTGTACAGTCGAGCTTCCATGTTATTCAGTGGAATAGATGCTCCCTAAACTCGTAGTAAATGAAACATTGGCCCTCATATTTGATTGTTTCAGCAAATTATATTGTTAAAACAGGCACTTGAATTATAGCTGGATGATACTACACCTTATGCTCCAAGAATAGGTATTGTCATTTGAACATGGTATTTGTCACAGCAATTTATATTCTCTGGATGAGAATCGGGAACAGAAACTTGACGTTTAAAACGCAAATCACTTATTGGAACATTGTTTATATAGAAGCACCCAGTCATTAAAATGTTCTTGACATTATGTTGTACGGTCCTTTTCAATACCTGTAGATAAATGTCCCTTTTATCAAGCGAGCTCCGAGACTACGAAAATCCTCCACCTATTCTTGAGCAGACACCTGCAAGTTCTCCAGAACAGAAGACGGGAATGTCGCTTCTCTTCACCCCGATGTCGCGTGTGTTCCGTAAAGCGACCGACAGCAGCGCCATAGCAGGCAACCCCGGCAGTGGTAAAAGTTCCTTGTTTGCTACGCCACCAACAGCAGCTGAGGGTCGGGTGACTCCTCCCCTAAACTCGGCGGGCTTCAGTGTCTTCGTGAGCAATATCCCCATCTCCATTTCCTTCATGCTGGTGAAGAAGATGGCTGCTGCCTGTAATAATTTGCTCTCCTGTCAACTTGCTGCAGGAACTTCAGGTTAGACTTTTTGCCATGTAAGCTGTAGCGTAATTTGTTAATAGTTGATGACGTACGAGCTTGTATGATGGATTTAGACCTGAATTGAAATCAAGAGCTTTTTGGTAAGGTCAGTATCATGAACATTTATGACGGTTTGCTATTGTGCTCTTCAAAAGCGGCAATCTAGCCCTGTGTTTTTTTGTTAATTTTGCAGTCTATATGCTTCCATAGTCTTGAGTAAAACTTCGTACTTGAAGCCCTTCTCTTCACTCGAATATATTATTTAAAATGGCTGCATAATTATTACGCTTTATTTACCATTCAATTCATTTAGCAGCAGCAACATAGCAGTCAATTTAGACTTCAGTTATGTAAAATATTTAGCTGTGACCGTGCTTAATATCGTGGGGTCTTTGGACAGGCACGGCGAAGCTGTTATACAAAGACCTCCGGAGTGCCACTGTGGCGGCCAAGACGTTCGCTCAGCTGGTGCTGGCTAACCAGCACTTGACCGTGTTAGCCTCTGCCTCCGTAACTGCGGCTGTCAACAGCTCGGCAAACGGTGAGTTCACATGTGATGGCTCTTGTTTGCGTGTTGACTCGTTTACATAGTACATGCACGGCGTTAACGCTTTCAAGTCTGATGGCACACAGTTCATGCCTCTGAAGAGGTCATGTTTAATGCTTGGTGGTACAGAAAGCATACCACTTTTTAAAATTGAGTTACTGTGCTGTTCAGTAGCTCAAAATTTGTACCATCAACATAAATGTAAGGGAATATCCCTATGAATCTGTAAATTTTTGAACATGTGACACATTTCTTTCCATCTTAAGTATAAGCCTGAATGGGTTGAGTCTAATGTGGTACATTAAACTTGTCTAAAATTTATTGTGTTCCTCGTTTATGGGGCATATTAATAATAATATTTCTGGATTCCAGTAAACCGAACTCGGGACACTGTTGAGTTGATGGTCCAGAAGAGTATCAGCTGGTCACTCCGGAGCCAACACGTAGGATATCGCTGGAGTGAGTGGACGTGGTGGTAGACCTACTAGATTGTCTATCATCGTGCTGCTAGAGGTCACCCACTTTCTTGCTTGCTTAGTTCTACTCGCGGTTTTACGTTAATTGCAGGGATGACGCATGGAAGCCAACAAAGTTCATGGAAGCGTTATTGGAATGTGTGCTATTTGATCCCATTCTGCTTTACTTTTCTGCATTATGTGCTCAAGGTGTTTATTTGAAACTACAAATCGTACGTATAATTAACCCTTTCGCTACGTGGGACTGATCTCCTCAGTCATTGAAAACGCTCACCAGTGACGGGTGACTGAGGAGATCAGTCATCAAAATGATGCGCCAGTGACGGGTGACTGAGGAGATCAGTCATCAAAATGATGCGCCAGTGACGGGTGACTGAGGAGATCAGTCATCAAAATGATGCGCCAGTGACGGGTGACTGAGGAGATCAGTCATAAGCATATGTGTGTGTACCGCTGCTACACTTATCGAGCTCCCGTAATGAGTGAGCTCACTGGCTGCGCCGCGCGCTGGCTATACCGTCCCGCAGCGAAAGGGTTAATACTTCTTAAAATTCGTATGCTCCTCTAGCTTTCTGAGTTGTTTGTTATTATGATTCTTAGCTGAAAAATTTGAAGAGCAGCACTGAACTACAGGGTGTCCCAGAAGTAACTGACCCTATTGATTTGCTAATAAACCGAAAACTATTAACGCTAAGATATTGAAACTTGTTTTATTCGAAAGAAAACCTTTTTATGGCACAATAGGATACTTGGTATCCTATTTACGAACCAGCTTGACATTTGATTTTTGCTTCATTGCAAACCCTTAATTTTCATCATGTCTCCATACAGCATAGAAGAAAGAATAAGAATTTTGCAAATCTACACTCGGACAATGTCAACAACAGAAGTGCAACGTGAATACAGAAATTATTTCAGAACAACAACCAGTCCTTCGAAGAACACAATTAAATCGGTGTATCGAAAATTTACGGACACTGGAAATGTTAATGTTAAACAACGATCTGGAAGATTAAAATCAACTCGAACTGAAGCTGTAATTGAGCGAGTTTCTGCAAGTGTTGCAGATAATCCTAAAGCTTCCATCAGAAAACGTTCAACTCAATTATCCATTTCCCGATCGACATTACACCGCATTCTTAAAAAAGACTTGAACTTATATCCTTACAAAATTAAATTAACCCAACAGTTATTGCCTAATGATCATCACAGTCGTGTTAATTGTTCCTAATCTTCCAGATCGTTTATCATTAACATTTCCAGTGTCCGTAAATTTGCGATACACCGATTTAATTGTTCTTCGAAGGACTGGTTGTTCTGAAATAATTTCTGTAATCACGTTGCACTTCTGTTGTTGATATTGTCCGTGTGTAGATTTGCAAAATTCTTATTCTTTGTTCTTTGCTGTATGGAGACATGATGAAAATTAAGGGTTTGCAATGAAGCAAAAATCAAATGTCAAGCTAGTTCGTAAATAGGATACGAAGTATCCTATTGTGCCATAAAAAGGTTTTTCTTTCGAATAAAACAAGTTTCAATATCCTAGCGTTAATAGTTTTCGGTTTCTTAGCTAATCAAAAGGGTCAGTTACTTCTGGGGCACCCTGTACATGGGTGCTCCATGAAAAAAACACTGGTTATATGATACAATGCGATGTATCAAGCTGTAGTTGCTACCAGCTCTTGCTTCCTACTCCATTGATAGTTTGAAATGTTAGCTTTGGTATCGGTAAAATAATAGATAATCAAGGTAGTACTGTTTTTTTTGTGCGAAAATATAGCGCAATTTATGACGTTCTATCAGGTCATCCAACAAGTTCTATCCGAATTTTCATTCATGAGACACCCATTTTTCTAGTTTAGGAAGTTTTCGAAGTTTTTGAAGATAATGATGACAGTTGTATAGTTTGAACTGAGAACCACTGCCAATTCCAGGTGATAAAGCAGGATTTCCTTCAAGGGCTGCTTCAAGAAGCTTTTCATCAAACTCAACTGGACGTCATCTTCAAGGGTGAAATCTCCAACTCTGAATTTCGCAAACCATCTTCTGCGAGTTCCTTCATTCACACATTCTTTTCCATAAACTGATTGAATGTTTTTAGCCGCTTTGGCTACTGAGTTTCCTTTCTTGAACTCATAAAGTGTTATGTGCCTCAAATGATTCTTGGGTACTTCCATGTTAGCAGGGTTTTAATCAAACAAAATTTAATTTTATTGTTCTCTGAAATAAAATTTGATCAGTTTAAATGCATCTAAACATAAAAACAGTGTTCAGCTTCATCAAACATTATTAAATACTCTTTAAATTTCGTTCAATTTAAAAATAGGTAAAATTCGGACAGAACTTATGGGATGACCTGATGTAATGATTATAGATAATAAATTGCAGATTACCGGTTATAGATTATGGAGCATATAACACCGTTCTGTTTATGGTAATGTTACATGAAAGTTAAAATATGCAACCCTCGTTTTTACTTAGACGTTTTATTGACTAGGAATTGGAGCTTGGTGTAATTACTGAAAGCATCAAAGACATGGGTGCTTGTAAAGTCATTAAAAAGCTACAAAAAGTGCATGAATGTGTAATGTTTTATATTTTTGCTGTTGAAAAATTCAACGCAAGTAATACTTAAAGTTGGAAAAACTAATATCTCCTTAGGCTATTAGTGCCAAACAATTAACAGCTATGTGTAACTGCAGAGCTACTGTATAGTAATTTTAGTATTTTGTAACAAAGAGTCTCGCTAATTATAAAAAACGTGGATGTATTTCTTTTTTATTAAACGTGGCATAAGTTTTGAAAATTTTGACTAATTTTTGCATCAATTATCTGTTTCAGATCAAATGAAAGTTGAAATCACCAGTTATCCTTCTGATCCTGACGAGGTGAGTGTAGCATTTGTGACGATGTAGTGTTTGTCAGGCTGATCCTGAACATGATGTTGAAAGTGTTGCTGTTGTTGGTGCAGTGTTTGTCAGACTGATCATGAACCTGATGTTGAAAACGCTACTGTTGTCGTCGGTGCAGTGTTTGTCAGACTGATCATAAACATGATGTTGAAAGTGTTGCTGTTGTCGTCGGTGCAGTGTTTGTCAGACTGATCATAAACATGATGCTGAACACCTTGTTGTGGTGGTGTTTGTGGAACTGATCACAAGCATGGCAAGTTCAGGAATGTATTGCAAATAAAATTATTCCCTGTAACTAGCCAGTCTGAAGTTGTTTTTATCCAAGGGAGGTTAGTTTTATCGTACATGCAGGTTTGCTAAACTCACTTTTGAGGTACTGGGCGTGTTTTCATAATTTTTTCTGCTCAACAGTTTTTCAGAGTCCGTTGTTTTTAATCCATGGGAGAAAAGTCAAACGCCTTTCATCTGAGTAAACTTGTGCATGTGCATCATGGCTGGTCTTGAGAGTAGGTAAGAATTAAGAATTCATTTTTTGCCGTGTTTATTAGATTTTAATATGAACGGAAATGCGTGAACCAGTCATTTCGTTTATTTGAACCCTAATGTGTTGGGGAAACAGAAACGTAAAAAGTCTTCGTCAGTTTTGGGCTCGTTATGCACACTGGAAGTAAATCCAGCAAATGAAATGCAGCTATCAAGCTGTGGACTTGACCCTAGAACGGTAACCTGGGGTGATTTTCTCCCTAGTTAGTAAGCTCTCCATGCTTCTGAAATAGAGGGTTACCTTTCTAGGGGCAAGGATTTGCCTCAATGAGCACATTTTCGAGATACTCAGGGACTCTCCCCTCAGCGCCTCAAATAGACGAGCGTGGTCAGTGTGAGGGCTGCTATTAGTTAGGCTCACAGTAGGGTTTTCACGCACAAGTTAGTGAGTTCAACTTGATAATAGTGTGCTGTTGTAAATGTTGCTGTTGTTTTGGGAGGCATCACATCTTCTGTATATTTGAATTTGTTTTTCTCTGATGTTTCAGGAAGTTGTTGTGCAAGACGACCAAAAAACTGCCAGCGAAAACGGTGAGCAACTTGCGCCCTCTGGTGCTTCAGGTGCATCACATGGAGATTCTCTCTCCGCCACACTATGCACGAGTCCGGCCCGCGGAGGCCCAACTCTCGGCCGCGGAGGCCCAACTCTCGGCCGCGGAGGGTCGACTCGCGGCCGCGGAGGGTCGACTCTAGACCGCGGAGGTACAACTGGCCGCGGGAGAACAGCGCCGGGCCGTGGAGGTGCAACTTTTGACACTAATTTTGGCGTAGCACCTATTGATGACTCGAATTCTCGTGGTTCTGGGTTTGGTTCTGCTGGTCTTCGTGGTCGAGGCAATACTCGAGGTGGATCTGCAGCCACTATCGCTAGAGGTGGATCAACCTCCACCATCGCTAGAGGGGGATCAACATCCACTGCTGTTATCGAAGGATCCAAGTCAAGTATCTCTGAAGGGGAATTTGCCATGGGTAAGCCTTCTGGACTCTGCCCTCCTGACATGGTGAGCGAGACAACATCATGCTCCAGGCCTTTGGATATTTCGAGGAGTGGTGGAGCCAGTGATAGCCCTGCGACTAGCAATGCCAGTGGTGGTTTTGTTATACGACCTGAAAAGGGAGGCTATTGTCAGTTGAACTCATTTTCTGACACTAAGGAATGTCTAACACCTACGGCCTCTGTTGTAGCCCCTGCTCCTTCTCGTGGAGCCCCTGCCGCTTCTCGTGGAGCCCCTGCCGCTTCTCGTGGAGCCCCTGCCGCTTCTCGTGGAGCCCCTGCCGCTTTTCGTGGGGCTCCTTCATCTTTTCGTGGAGCCCCTGGTTCTTCTCGTGGTGGTTTTGGAGCTTCATCTGCTTCTGCTCACACCAGCATTAACGTAATGAAGACCCCACGAGATTGCAACGAAAGCGAAGACGAGAGTTTGGAGAATAGGCGACAAATGATGTCAGTTTCTTCTATTTTGGATAAGTTTAAGGAAAGTCAAGGTACTTCAACGCATTCATCTAATGAAGGCAACAGAATTGGCGGTGCTACATCGACACCTGTTGCCGAGAAAACCAGACATGAGGCTGTTGCTCCAGCCACTCCTAAGCCATTCTCTGCTCCAGTGTTACAAGGTATGAGATCAGGTAATGGCTCCGGTCCTGCAGCTGCTGCTGTACCTCCAACTTCAGTAGTTAGACAAACCGGTGTTGCCCCACAATCCATGTCTTTCATGTCTAATACCGGTTCATCTGCTCGTCCTCATGATTCCTCTGCTTCACGAATTCCGTATACAAGTGCTCCGGGTAAAAGTATCTTGAAGAAATCATCGTCGCAGCTGCAACCGAATGTTGTGGCCGAAGTTCAACATCCAGAACAGAATAAGGTTGTGATTGGTCCTCTGATTACTGTTACTTTCTTGATGAACGATCGAGAATTTCCTGGAGTGCAGCAATTCTTGTATTCGAAATTGAACTCTCTTCTGTCGACTCAATCCCTCCAAGAGAGAGTATCTGTCAGCCTGACCATCCCGCTTGTTGCGAGCGTGAACCACAGTCAATCCCCGACTTCGACACGTGTTATTATGCAGCACAAAAATGAGGGCTACAATGTGCTGGTGTGCTGCCCTAAAGAGAACGAGCGCACACACCGTTTTGTGCTGCAGGTGGTGGAGCCTCTCCTCCAGGCCGGCGCTGCTCCCATCTTCTCGCAGGGTGTTGGTGAGAACTGAGTTTTTTATACGTATTTATCTATGCCTCTAGATGGCTCACAGCATATTGTGCTGAAATTTTCCAATTTTTCATTGTTAGTTTTCCCATGTCTAAAGTAGGTCGCCCACGGCCATCAACGCCGATGAAATGACGGCCGTCAACTTCATTTCAAGTGTATGGTATTTAAATGGAAGAAATTTGCGATTTCTCTTCGATGTTAGTTCATCTCTCGGAATTGTATTGAGGTTGTTGAAGTGATTCCTCGAAATGGCTTTTACAGTGGTATTTTAAAATTATTTCTTTGCTAATATTTTATTGTTCTTGGATTTTATCAAATAATCAAGCAATTTTGAAGGATCACTTAGAAGTAATTTTTTCTTGAATTTCTGTCTAACCTTGTCAAAGTTTATTATCGATCAGTGGCGTTGTAGTAGTGCATTTGTGTGAAGCAAAATAATTTTCCATGCTGAAGAAGACAGACTGCTACCTGAATTTTGTAATTAAGTGTTGAAGATGCAAAAGTAATGAGTTTTATTTTAATCATATTCCTTAATTCTGGTTTCTACTTGCCTGTCTATTAGCAAAGTTTAATTTTACTGATAGGTTAGCTTGAATTATAATATTTTTCGGGAAATTGGGGTAGGTCGGACCATAGTAGACTTGAAAATTGTTAAATGCAACTCTCATTATCTGATAAATAATGCAACTGGAGAGGTTTTGCCAGTTTTATAGGCACGAAGTTGAGCTTCCTCAACTTATAGTGTTGAATAAAGGATCTATTTGTCATTAGTGAAACTGCTTTCAAATTAACTAAATCCACAAATGGAGGTTTTCCGCAATTTCTGCGTGATCTAATCTACCGAACTCTTTGTTTAGGCCACTGTATTTTCTTTGTACTTGATGAAGATTTGTAAGAATGTTGTGTGATTGTGTGTGTCTGAAGGTTGGTTCCTGAAGCTGGGCAAGCAGGCGACCGTCATAACCACGACACTGCTGCACGAAGTACGGCTCCTAGACACCGTCGTCACCTCACACACCCTGCACAGCGCCTCAAGTGAGTCACGGCACCTGCATTCTGGATGGCCACTCATCCACCTCATGCTTGTGACTGAGATGCGTTTCATTGTGCAACCGAAAGTCTATTTTGAAACCGTAGTTCTACTTTAATTAAAGCTGGTGTTCTAGTTTGGAACTGATACTACATTTCAGAACTGGTTTCCCCATTCTGGAACTGGTTTTCTAATCTAGAGCTGGTTTTTCATTTTGAAACTGATTTTTTTTTTTCGGAACAGATTTTTTATTTTGAAATTAATATTTTATTTTGGTGCTCGCTTGCATCTATTTTAATGCGTGTTGATGAGGTATTCAGCGTGGGTAAGGAGCTCGGCCATGAATAAGTAGGTAGTGGAAACTCAAGAAACTCGGTTGCTCCCCGTATACGCATGTGACGTGACATTCGTCTGCTTGTGGTGAACACCAAACTGAAGACTCTGATAGCTATTACTGATCCTTAATAATAAGAGGCTCCAAAACCAAACAAGGAATGCCTGTTAATACCTTGCACCACTGCTAAGATCGCTCCTGTAACAATAATGATGATGGCAATTTATATTTGGGAACAGCCGAGAGCGTTGTGGTTGGTACAGCGATGCTGCGTGCGCAGTGTGCGGTGCTGCGGTCGTGTGTGAAGCTATACAACACCGAGGTCACTAAACTCCTCTGCATCGAATTCCAGTCAGGTGAGGGGTGGTGGCTGCATGCATGCGTTCACTGTCTTCAATTTACTTCCAACTCTTAACTTCCTCTAACTGACTTTCCACCTGGACTTTTTCGACTTTTTTCAATTGACTTCCAATCCTTAACTTCCTCCAACCGACTTTCTATCTGGACTATTTCGACTTTCTTCAATTGATTTCCAACCCTTAACTTTTTCCAACTGACTCCACCTGGACTTTTTCGACTTTCCAACCTGACTTGCTCCAATTGAGTTTTATCCTTGAGTTTCTTAAATTGACTTCCCAACTTGATTTTCTCAAATTGATTTCCCAGCTTGAATTTCTCCAATTGATTTTTTCCAAGCAAATTGTGTACTTCTAGAAAGTTACACTTTTTTGATTTGACGATGGATTGAGAGAGTGAAGACTTGGAAGCAAGAATGTGAACTCCCTCGAATGTCCGTTTTTCTGTCATATTCTCTAGTTTTATGACAGGGGGCGGATTCCTTAATGTAAACTTTTCCGTTTTCTGCTTCACATGTTACACTGAAGTATCCTCATCCCAATGGCGCTTATGGCTGAATTTTTTTTTCAGATCTCAGATTTTGAAGGTGTTTTTAGCTCAGTATTTGTGTGGCTTTGATTTCAAGCACTCAATTCATAAGTGTTTGTATCATGTCTTGTGTCTTCCTGGAGTATGTATTAAATATAAAATATATTTTCTTTAGGTCTTGATATAACGACGTATAAAGTGAAGCGCTGTGTCACTAACTGTGGGAGAGATGACTGCATCAACTGGCACACCGAGGCAGAGAGGAGGAGGAACCCGAAAGAGTTCACTTACTCGTGAGTGTTGATACCAGTTCTTTCTGTCCTCAGCTGCAAGATGAAATGTACAGTTATCTTATGAATCTAGATTTCCGGGTTATAGTCTAAGGTTCAAATTTAGAAGTCAATTTCCCAAGTCACTATTACTTGACGGGAAAAAATGTGTTATATTGTGAAAATATGTAGTGAGGAGTTAGTCAGTACACACTTCAATTGAAAGCCTATTTACAGTCTTAGATATATTCTAGAATCTTAATCTTAGGCCATTTTATTGACTCTTCATAACTATTTGTTCAGTGCGTGATCACATTTTATTAATCACTGCAAATGGAATGGGAGGTATTGCGTTAATTCAATCGATAAAACTAGACACATTATTTTAAAAAAGACAAATTTATCGCTATTGTTTTTACTTGAAAATACCCTCATGTTTGAAAACATTCTCTAGTATTTATGTAGAAATTATAGTATTCAATATATAACAAGTTTTTGCAAATAAGGCAACCAATGAGAACATGAATAATTTCATCCTAATTTTAGTTAGGTCAATTTTTCTATTGAGGCAAACTTGATACATTTCAGATTTTAATATATGTACATTACAATAGCTAACAAAGATCTAAAATAACAGATGGCGTAAAAAATCCGATCCACTGAAGAGTGATGGGTTTATTTTCTATTTATTTGAACTTGTTCATTTTACTAGGGCGAAATCACGCTTAAAACTAAAACGCGTAAATAATTTAATGCCATACTTTTATTTTTTATAGGCGCCAACGTTGTCCAGGCGAGCCATGCAGGCACAGGGGAGACACGTGTCCTCACAGCAGGACGCTCAACGAGCAACTGATGCACCCGCAAAGCTTCCTTGTAAACGTGTGCAGCACGGCGCACGGAGTAGCTGTCCCACAGTGCCGTCAAGACGGCCTTTGCAGCAAGGCACACAGCGGTGGGTTTCATATCGATATAAATATTTCGCTGTATCACGAAGGAAACAGAATTTAATTGTTATGATGAGAAATTTGTTATATTCTTCCTCACAGGTCGACCTGCACTGCTAAATGTATTTATGCCAGTGGTATCAGATTGTTTCTTTGATTTAAAAAGTAGTAATTCACTGCTTTGATGCACTTTTCTTCGCCTATAAACTCTTCATTGCTATGTTGCAACTTTTCATCTTCTCCGTACAAATCCAGTAACGACTTTGTTACGCCTCTAAACTTGATGGGGTGCTGTTTCCAAATCAAATACTGAGTAATTTTCACACAGTTGCTTGAAACGTGATTTACGCTCTATCTTAAGTCACGCTGCTCTTCCAGTATCTCACTCTCGTGACTATTTTGATTTTACTAAATGTTAGTATCTTGCAGTACACTTAACAAATTACGCACGATAACCTATACACCTAAACTGCGACTCTTCGTAGAGCAGAGTTTCTCAACCAGGGGTAAGTTTACCCCTAGGCCCTAGTAAATTTATCCCTGGTTGAGAACCTCTGCTGTAGAGTAAGAATACCGTACTGGCGGCATGTTACAAGTTGCAACATGTAAGCAGTTCCAACTTGCAACTGCAATAGACTCGGTTTCAGTTAAAATAGGGTGCTGGGAAGGTATGAGCCGCTACACGAAAGTAAGCATTGTTGAATTCTACTTGAAAATTAGTGAAATACCTGTGGTACAATTCGTTGAGAAAAATACCTGCATTCCTGCAAATAATGTGCGCCACTAATGGCCATTAATGCTGAGGGCCCTGTACCTCTGATACACGTTGCCTAGTTGAAATAATCAGTTTGTTTACCTTACTGTGGACCACACAATAATTACGTGAATCTTTCTGTTACGAACCACAGCTCATGAAGCGCGTCTTGATGGTGTGTACCCTTCCTCAGTATTTGACAAGGCTCTTGTGTTTCTTAATGTAAGGAGTGGGACAGGAAATACTGTAGAGATCGAATGTAGTACAAAGTGTTGATTATTATATGTAAACTCATGATTTAATGAATGTAGGTACTGGAATTAAATCATCAAAGTTTGTCTCTTTAAGGTACTGGAATTAAATCATGAAAGTTTGTCTCTTAAAATTTCCATGTGTACTTATGCCATGATTTTTGTCGCAGGATCCCCGGATTTGTTGTACAATAATCGCTGGTGTGATCAGTACCTGTCGGGCTTGGAGAAGAGCTTCATCTTCCTTGCAGGAGCCATCAGAAACCTCTTCCTCTTACCAAAGGGTTGGTCTTGAACGTGCTTGTAGCAGTTCAGCATGTATTCTTCTTCCTCGGGGCAAAATTTCAAATGCTTTACTCTGAATGACGTGATGCAGCGTTGGACCCATAATTGTAACGCGGCAGATGTCAACAGTTGGATGCAGCGATTGTTTTGACTACTGTGTGCAGAACTTTTTATACAGTAGATATAGCTGCATCTCTGAATTGTCATCCCATGCGTAGTTATCTCTTGTGCAAGTTTGCGCTGAAGTGTGGCCTGAGAAATTCTTCTGTACCTATCAAAGACGTACTTGTTACGTACCCGCGTGCTCTATGTGTGCCTCTATACACCTCGGTGTGTGGCGTGTGTGTGTGTGTCTCTACCCCTCAGTATGTACCTACCTCTCTCTCTCTCGGTAGGCTCGTAGTTTTTCATACGATTGTACGAATCGATAAAATGTATCGTCTAATGTAGCTCCCATATTGCAATTTAAAGAAATTTTAAAGTACTTCTCTCTCTCTCTATTCAGTACACTACTACAGAATATTCTTTATATTCGCTAACGCTATAGAGAAAAAGAAAATGCAACCCGAATTACTACAGTTGTCTCATGCCAGGGACTACCAAACAACACTGTATTCAAGACAATAGTGGAGCTGGTTCTCTATTTTCAGTTATTTTCTATAGATGAAATGAAAGAGTTTCTAGTTATTACAATTGCTTCCTGTGCTGATCCGAAGCATTGTGTTGCAGGCACGCTATGTGATATTTAGCTACCAGTTAGACACCATCTTGATAACATTTTCTCAAATATGTGTTACTATAAAACTTAAATGACTACCTTCTGATACTGTGCAACGCTGCTGAGATCACTTTTGATGTGGCTGCGGTTGTTAAACCAGGAATTTAATAATAAACATGATAAAAATGATGGGTTGCAGGCACCGAGCGTGTGGTATTCGTGACGTCAGAGGCTGCAGTGGCGGAGGCAGCAGTGAAGCTGATTAAGCCCCTCACTGACCTGCACGGCGTCAGGGTCTCCCTGCACGGCACGAGTCAGTACTCGTTTTTTTCTTCATTTCTGTTGTTACTTACCTACTTGTATATTACTTGGCTCTCGGCTGTTTAGTGGCCACTGTTACTTCTACGCCTAAAGTGTTATTTATTTTCCGAACTTCATTTGTGTCTTCCTACGCACTCAGCGGTGTCTTATTTTCAGTTCTCATTACATGTTTTTAGAGCAGTATTCGAGCAAGACGCTGCTTATCAAACGCTGTAAACATTCACATTTTCGAAGAAATTCGCAAAATATCAACTCATCAACTAACCCTTGGGTTCATGTTGATCCTTCGAGCATCCCGTGCAAGTTGTATTATGATTTTCTATACCATTTTTACACTATTTTTAGTTTTTTTGGTTTTCCAATTTCACTGGAACTATGTTTTTCATAGTTTTGTTTGAACTGTAGCTATTAAATGGTGATCGATATAGTCCTTATACGTGCTAAACATAATGGCCTTTAATTTTTATTTTTACCCATTTAATTATTTAACTGCTGAGAAAAACTTATAATCTTTGTAATTTATTCAAAGTATCGAAGTGTACGATGGATTGTACTAGCGCTAAAACTGCTCGTTTTCTGAACATACGCTGTTTGACGTGCTGCCCGTGTCTCTTCAGGAGGCGGCGATGTGGTGATTGGTACTCCGCAAGCTCTCACTTCCCTTGCTATGGAGAACGTACACGCTCTCATTCTGGACGACGCTTCCAAGCTGTTACTGGACCCTCTGTTTTCTCCCTGCATGTCCAAACTTGCCTGCACCATCACCATGAACCAGAAATGCAGGGGTGAGTTCCGTCTTTTTCGAGGAGTATAGTTGTCAATGTACTGGGGGGAGGGTCGAAATGTTGACTATTGCCTGAGGTAGCTATTTCTGTTGTTTGTATTTCGATTTACCGTGTTGTATTATTTTGATATTCTGTTCAGGGCTTCAGTGTGCAAACTTGCCGTAATTCTAAAGGGTTGGTCTGTGTACTTCATACTTAACGCAATCAAGTTGCTTGAAAATGTCATCTTTTGACTTTGAATTGAATGTAGCACAGGTATGTATGTCGCTTAATAGTTAAGCTATTGATTTGCGTAATAGGTGGGGGATGCTTTTCATTGCTTCTGTTTGATGAAAATAAATAAAACTTAAGGAAGAAAGCAATTGAATAGGCTTCCTACCGATAGGGTCTAAAAAACAGTTCACTTATTTACATGAAAATAATAAATAAAATGAGGCAAAAATAATTTTAAGGAACGATAGCTCAAAAACTTGTACGAATATGTGCGTCCATTCTGCTTACAAGACGTTGATCACCAATCGGATAGTTGCATTTACTTTGATAGGTAATCGAATGGAGATAGTTAGCGTTTGTTTTGAAAGGTAAGTTAAGTGATGCTTTTGTGACTTCTTTAGTATCACATAAATTATGTGTTCCTTATCTATCTGAAACTGTTTGGCGTATTTGTGTTTAGAGGCCTCCCATCCTTCGTGTATTAGACACCCTGGAACATCAACTGTGTCTTGCCTCTGTAGCCTGGAAGTTATGTGTAGTAGTTCTATAGTTTTAGTCTTTTTTTTTCTCTGCTTGTGGTAGTGTAGTTGCTCCTCTTTTCCGGTGTTCAAACTTACGAATGTTAGTTGGTTTTAATTCATAACTAATTTTTGTATATTTGAATTTTCTTCTCCGCTGTTACTGGGAACCATTTGAAACTAAATATTACAATGTTGTGTACGTTATAATTCACACTCTGCAATATCTATTGTTATGCAATTATATTATTTATATTATTTTAATTATTTCAGGGGCGAAGAAATTATGCAAGGTACTTGTAGCTTCGTCTCTGGACAGTCTGGCCATCGAAGCCGCGAAGAAAATCTTCAAGGTTTCTGATTTCCGAGGCTTTTTCTCCCAGTCCGGCATCCTGGGTGAGCATTAGTAAACTTAAGGAAAACCTGGCCATACTGGGCAGCGATTAGATATAGGATCACAGTCTCCCGAACTCAGACTTTGTCACTGTGGCAAACAGAGGAACGTGTTTCAGAGGAGCGGAGTACGAGTTTGTGGTGCCCTCACTACCCTCGTTAATTTTTCCCCGCTTGTTCATTTTAATATCGTAATTCTGAGGATGAAAAAGGTTTTTGAATTCCAGTGGTACAGTGAGCGGCTTCATCTGCTTCGTTATTTTACATTGTGGTTTCTTATTACTTTTTTTAGCAGCTTTTTTAGGGTTGGAATGGATAATTCAAAAAAAAAAGTTATGACAGGGAATGCTTTTGAAAGGGCATATTGACTTGCTTTTATAATAATTGTAAAACTAAATGTGAAAAGAATCTATGTATCTTATTCTCAACTTATGAAACTTTTGACTCACGATTCTGATACTTGGCTTCCACGGATGACTTCTTGGATGAACTTAATATTAGTCGCTTCATTATAGCTGAGTGAGAGCATTAATGATATTTGTTATTTAATTCACATGTTCAAGGTCAGTTGTTTATTTCAAAATCAAGCCTTCATTATATCTTTTCTAGCTTGGATACTTTATTTTCACTATACATTTTATGTTAATACATCAGCGTACATGGATTGGGCTGCAATTTTGTGCTTATGTACGTGTTTAAACTTTCTAACTTTGAAAAGTGAAACCTTATTTTTCATTGTCTTATGTGCAGATGTCCCAGGAGCTGGCGAGTTATTTTGCAACAAAAAATCCATTAACAGCGAAGATGTCCTTAAACGTTCTGAAAAACTAGAGTCTTCTGGCACTGCCAAGACAGAGAGCAAAAAGTCTATGGTAGGGCAGCATAGGCAGCTCACAGACCAAGATGTTAAGGGTACGCAAGACTTACCACAGCAAGGCCGTGAACAAAGAAATATGCCACTGCACCAGCATGAGCCACTGCAGCAGTCGTCTTCAGCTGATCGTCTTTGGCAGCATCAAAAACCTGAGTTACTTCAGCATAAAATGTCGCCGTATCAACAACACCCACCGTTACAGCGGAACGAACCATCTCCATATCAGAAGGAGCAACTTCGTGATCAAGAACATCTTCCACCGAAACAGGTTCAATCACAGTCGTTTCACTCTTCCCTGTTTCAGCAACAGCGCGGTGTGAAACGGCAGGTAATATCAGGCAACCGTCGATTGGAGGACCAATTTTTATCTGAAGGAACCACACGATGGAAACGAGCAAAATTAGAGGAGAGCGATGAAAGGAGTGGCTACACATCGGGTTCTAAATGGACTCAGGCTACAAGCAAGAACGCTGGTAGTTCTCAAGCTTTTTCTGCAGAATACACTGGTAAAAAGCCTGAGGTTGGTGAAAGAGGTGTGGATGGCTGGGATTTTGGTCAGTTTCAAGGTAAAACAACTAGTAGATATGATCAATATCTACGAAAAGATGCCTGGCAAACTCGAGAAGTAACGAGGGAAAGTACGAGGTTTGGCCGTGGCACCAAACATGTTGGGCTAGAAAACAAGGAATTTGATCGTGGAGGTCGAGGAGAATTTGATCGCAAAGATCAGTGGTCGCAAGAAGAGAATCATTTCGACCGAGGAGGTGATCGATGGTGTAGTCCCAAAGCTCAACAACCGCCAAGTATCACTGATGTTCATTCAAGTCGACGGGGCCAACAACTATTTGGTTATGATGACAAGCAACAGTTCTGTCGAGAGGATAAACGACAGTTCGAGACAGGGCAACATCTGGTTGGTTCAGAACATCCAACTGATGGCCGAGATCATCTGTTCCGTCCTCCACACGAATACTTTGGCTCTGATTATCAGAAACAGTTAACTCGACCAAATGAGAAATCGTATGATCGGCAAAATCGAGAGCCCATTTACGGTTGTGGAACTAAAGAGTCGCTTGAAAACAAAGATTGGCCACCGTTTGGTGACTCGAAGAATAAGCAACCATTTCATGGTTCTGGATACAAACAATCATCCACAGATTATAAAGATCAGCAACCATTAGGTGGATCAAGAGATCAGCAACTGTTTGGTGGTTTTGCAGATCAAAAAATGTTAGACGGTTCTGTAGATCAGAAACCGTTTAGTGGTTATAGAAGTAAGCAATTGTTTGATAATTCTAGTGTTCCACAACCGTTAAGGATTCCTACAGGTCAGCCACCGTTCGGTGGTCTCAAAAATCGGCCACCGTTCGGTGATCTTAAAGACCAGCCACCGTTGGGTGGTTCTCGAGAGCAGCAGCCGTTTGAGGGCTCACGAGATCGGGAGCAGCTTAGTGGTTATCGAAATCAGCAATCGTTTGGGGGCTCTAAAGCTCAGCTGCCGTTCACTGCCCCTCGAGATCAACAATTGTTCGATAATTCGAAAGGCCATCAATCTGGTGGTCGTTCATTTGATTATGAAAACTACGAGTCCTATGATCCTGTGCGTCAACAGAAGTTCGAACGTGGGAAGTTGCAACAGTACATGAATCAAAATAAAGATATCAATGATCCTAACAGTAAGTTTCTATCGGGATCTGAAAATGAACATCGCTTTGGTTCAAAAAGCACACATGAGCGTGGTCAGCATGATTTGGCAGACTGGGGAGCAGGGTGTAAACCACCGTTTGGTTTCGGAAACACGCGGCCTTTTGGCTTGAATTATGAACCTCAATGTGAAAGTGAAAAGCAGTCTGGAATGGGGCCAAAGTTTGAGCGTGATCAATTGCATTCTTGTAAAGGAAATATCCGCCAATTTAAAACTGACGAGGTGAACCGTTCCGATCATTCTGAGCAGCGACGTTTTGGTGGTGGAAACATGGAGGTTAACCGTGATTATGGAAATCCAATTGGCCACAGGAGTAATACACAGTTAAACAAGTACGGTAGTACTAGTGGAGAATATACACAGGCGAAATCGAATTTCCAACAGACTGTAGGTCAGTTTTTGCAAGGAGTGGAACAATCTGAAACGGATTATAAGACAAAAGACTGGCATCGTGGTCAAGAGCATGGGAAAAAAGAATTTTACGGGGAAGGAAATGATCCTAGCGCTGTTCACTGGAAGACTGAACCATTTCCAACGCCACCACCTCCACGGGGAGGACAGACATCAGATACCAGTTACCAGACTTCAACGTGGAGAGAGGAAGGAAACCGACCAGCCGATTCAAATACAGTGATTCCTAATCCAGGAATGGAGAACAGTGCTTGGACGTGGAAGACGTCAACTAATCCTTCCAGTGGTCGACCAATTGAAACCTATTCTAGTAGTCAGACTTCCTGGAATAAAAGTCAGCACCCATCGACCTCGCTTAGCTCTGGGATTACGTTTACGCATGATTCCAGTATCGGCTCATCTCAACAACAAATTGCTAGTGAGTCCGTTGGACAGCTTTCGAGTAGTGTGGCACCTTCGGACGGCTTCAGTATGCTGAAGGCTTGGCAAGCGCTTGAAGCACTCACACCTTACTTGAGCCACTTGTCCTCATCTTTGAGTGCTCTCATCACAGTCGCTCGGCGACGTGGATCTGACACTTTAGAAGCTTGTGAGCTTATCGTACAGAAAGATCATGTAAATCTCATCAACCTTTGTCTTGCGGACTTGGAGTCGCAGATGAAGTACACTCCGCCATCATATCGTCCCAAATTGCGGGAGGATATCCGTCTCGGAGAACAGTTAATCAAGCACGCTCAGAGCAGAGTTTACGGATCTTCACGAGAAGTAGGAGACGACGGAGCGCACAGTTTACAGCGACCTCCTAATTATGGTGGCCAATATCCTGCACGTGCTCCTGAGCAGAACTGGTCACGTAAAAATGAAAACTACGATCAATCACAGTGGAAAACGTCTGGTACCCAATCTAGAATCCACAATGCTGTTCTTTCTGCAATCATGAAGTAAATAGCGTGTCGACATCATCTCGTAAGTGACAAACTTGCTACAGCCCATCGTTGATGTTAAGGCTGCTTTACTGAAGTTGAAGCTCGATTGAGTGAATTGTACTTCTGCCGCTTGGTGTATGAGAGAAAAAAATGGTGATGAAGTTAAGTTTTCAGTAGATTGTTTTGAATCTGGGCTCAAATGGTTCATTATTTAAATCTCATAATTGCATTCACCATGAATAATAGATGACCAATGGTAGTAGTGCTTTGTAACTAAGTGCAGTGTTCGACTTCCGAAAGCATGACAATTCAGTTGCCCTTAACAATGAGAAGTTCATAAAATTCGAACGGACAAGTTTACTCACACTAAATGAGTTCCATGTTGTTATTGTTTAAAGGAAATTCAATAAATCTCATCTGACCGAATGAAATAAGGGTAGTTTTTATCCCAGTTATCTAACTAGCAATGCCTCGGCTAAAGGTACTTGAATGAAGATATTTTATATATACTGTATGAAAAGGATCAGATGCTTATTACCTGATCAAATTCCACTCCTTAGAGTGGACTTATGGTGTCCATTCTTATGGTTGATTATAAGCTTTGGACAACTATCAACTTGGATTTAGCGCTCCACAGACCGGTGCTCTAGCTTTGAGGGAACTTGTAGATAATTTCCAGAACTCAAATTTGTACGCAATGATTTACTTTCATGTGTTCACATTATTCCAGCGTGGCATAATTTAAGAGGCATAAATCTTGACGAGTGTATCAAAATGTCGGAGAAAAAATAATTGTCACACAGGCAAGTGCACTTGTAAGATCAGTGTTTGGAACCTAGTGGAGCAATGAGTTATCCTCTGCCTCATCTTTTTAGAGTTAGTACACAAATTTGATAGTGTGGCTTGAACAAGCACAACGAATTAGGAACTGGCGTGGGTCATTTTTCAATTATTTATACATGAGTGATCGAATAATAATAGCGAGAGTATTCATGAAATGTGAATTATTTAATTAAGCGATGTTGATATTTTGATATTTGGAATCATGTTTTCCTTTGTTTTCGTTGTGTTTGGACTAAAGTAATCTTCAATTTTTATGTGTCTGAATATCTATAACAGTCTGGCGTAGAACCCGTTATAGATTTCTCATTTTGATTTACGTGATCTATTACAAGAATGAATTTCTTAATCGCGTGACTCACACAAATATATGCATTGAAGTTGAAAGGCTGAACTCGTACTGATCGAAAAGCAAAGCTCGTGTGAGAAAATGTTCATTTGAGTCGACAATTTATCATCTTGTCATTGAAGCGAGTTAGATCGTCACACTCAGCTTTATAATTTTCATAATTTCTAAGACTATCTCAGCATTTCTATGCGCTTGAAATAGTGTTTAGCACCTCAGAGACCGCACCTCGCGAACGATGCACACGAGTGTAAGAAAAGAGTGTTTGTACGTACAGGACTAGGGATATATTCTTCTGGTTCCTTAGGTGTCGTCTTAGAAGTATTTTAAATAAGGCGTAATATAGGTTTGTGAATATAAGCTCTGAAAATCATACTTGCTAAGAAAACCATTTTGCTAGGTGATTAAACGTAGTAGTGTTTTTAGCCTGGCAGTTCCAGGCAAGATAGCTGTCCTTAACTCGGATGTTTTTTGTGTTTGCTCATTTTTTATATCAATTCGGCTGTTGCATTTTCGTGTTTTCGTCTGTTTGCAAGTCAGCTAAGTCATATTGCGACTTTGGTTACAAAAATATTATTTAATTGTATCGGTAGGATAGTATTTTATCAAGTGGATCTAAATTCTCCATTGTAACCATGTTTCTTAACTGTTTCAGCATATGTTTTCACGCTTAACTCCGACGCAATCGTATGTGTTTCATATCTTATTTTTTTCTCGTTTTAGATCTCTACCGATGTGAGTAATCTTGGCCATTTTAATTCTTCTCAAGATAATAATTTGATGGTAATAGGAGTAATATTGAATACTTCTAACTTGTATATTCATTTATCAAAGTCTCAATGCCTTACCATTTTTGCGTATTGCTGCTTCTGATCAAGCGATTTTTTCCGATTTAGTTTTACTATGGTATTGTGGGTGTCTTCGTTAAAAATTGCTTCTTACAAGTAGCCAGTGGACGCATATCATTGCAGTATATTGATACGTAGTGAATACCGTTTATCTATTAGTACCTTATATCTTGCATTGTTTAAGAAAATTTGTGATGTTTAGAATTACATCGGAAAAAATGACTTTCATTTCCTTGGGTCGTTATTTTTTTTTTACCGAAACCATTTTTTTCAAACCTTAAAATAATGAAAAATTTGTACATTGTGTGTTGGAATTTTGCATCATAGGAACGAAATCAGTCGGACTACTGATTGTGCCTACGTGATTATTGGATGAATTTTATAGTGAAACATCCTCGCTATCACTTAATGGTTAAAGAAAGTAGTTGTGCTGTGAATTCAAAGATTTGTGAGCTGAAATGGCTTATTCTTGGTAATTGCCTGAATTTGGTCCTGATAATGGTACCCGATTACGTACTAGATATATTCATTTGTTTAAATAAACACCATGAATATGGAAGTAACTTCTCTTATTTGCTGTATAGACAGATTTACAGTTTCATGTCTTGAGATAAAAAATTGCCTTTAGGTAAAAGAGTAAAAATTTCAATGGAGTATAGCTATTTGACGATGCAAAACTCATCACTAGTCTTCGCCCTCAAGCATTGTCTGATTTGTCAACCATCACGACGTATGCAATTTGACATTAGTAAAATGTGAGAGATTCTAAGAATGGGAAATTGTTCCGGAAGAATCCACTTTAACCACGTTTTTGCTCTCTGAATCCTTCAAGATTTCAACTTCTATCATTCAAATTATATTTTGAAAATGTCGTAGCTCTCTTCGAGCGCAGTCAAAGTCTTCATTACAAAAATGCAATTTTTGGAGACGTCGAATCGTGGGGAAGACGCTCGAGTAATTTTTTAGAGTACAACTGAATAGAGCACGACATGAAAGGACAAATGAAGACAATAACATAGTGACCCCATCATGTTCGATGTTAATGAATAGTGCTTGTATACCTTTACAGAAACCAAATTAGAACTTAAATCTTTTTATGGTTTTATAAAACTGACTTCAACTTGTTACAACATGACGTATAGCTGTAAGGAGCGATGTAAGACCTTTTACATTTCACTCATTTTAATTAGTATTTTGAATAACACGAAATTAAATGTTAGGTTATAATCCATTATTCCAGAGTGAGTAAAAAGTAATTTCTGAAACACAAACAGACTAACTAAAAGAACTGCCGGCGTAGGTTAATGTACGCAATCTAGATCTTTAATGGGAATAGCGTCAAAAAGGACCTAAAGGCCGAGTTTCTACTTGAGTTCGTATCTAATCGTCGGGAGCAAAGAACATTAAAATAGTAGAGAAATCCACAAAGCAAAATTTAAGGCGAGTTCAGTTCAAGGCTTCAACGAAGTTGACATGTACGCACTCATAGCTATGCGCGCAAGTAACTTCGCTCTGCGCCGCTTAGCAGACGTGCGTCCACCTCAACTGACGTGCGCTACATGCGCCCTGAGGGGCGGTGGGCCGGTGGCTACCGCAGGTGCAGCCCCGCGACGAGCGCTGAGTGTTACCCACCATACAGAAATTTCTTCATTTTTCTGAACAATTTGATCGTACTACGGGTCTCGATAGTAACTTCGTACATGGATCACTCTGTATACTGCGCAAGAAAATACAGAAAAGCTATGATAAAAACCGGCATAATTGTTTTGAGTTTAGAATCATCTATAGAATAGAAGGGAATTTTTTTTACACAGGCGATAAGTTGAGTGTATCCCCACTAGTACAGCTATAACACTAATAGAATTCTTTCAGAATAAATATAAATTTTTTTTATGTAATCACTTCTCATTTTTCTTCATTTTGCATTTTACTCATTTGGCGTGATAATTGTTCATATCTTATTCAGCACAACCCATTATATACTTTACAAGTTTATGGACAGGGGCTTCAGAGAGTTTCTTATTCAACAGTTGATGCAACAGGCTTATTTCACTATAAATTATTCACATTTGTTCATTTCCTACTGCTTAGTTCCAGATGCATTTCATAATTCTGAATATCTTGGTCTTGACGTCCACGCGTGCGCCAGCATCAGGTACTGGAAGGAACAACCGCGTCCTGCCATCTGAATTGTCCGTCAGAAGCAGCTAACTGCTTGACGCGTGTGGGTGTGCGACGCTCGTGCCAGTTGACGCCTGCCACTCGTAAAAAGGCTAGCCTGCCAAAGTTGTACGAAAAAAGTTTCCCTTTTAATGCTAAGATCAAGAAAAGAATGACACTGGCGCAAACAATATGGATTAACCAAATCGTTTTAATTAAAATATTCTAATAATTGTGTCACTTGTACGCAGCAGTAAATTGATTAACTGAGAAAATCACATTTAAATTATTTTCAAATTTCACTTGTACCGAAAATCACATGAAAATGGCAGTTCACACTCAAGAACCTCCACGGAAGCCGAAAGTATATCGACCTGTCAGTGAAACTCGAAAGGTAAGAGAATGAAAGTGATTATGATGTCATTCATTTTAGAATGAAATTATATCGTAGATTTGACTGCCAATTTTCTTGTAATCTACAGGGTGTCTCAAAAAAATGTACTCACCCTTTAACCGTTGCTAACATGCTGTCTTCTTTGTGTTGCAGGTGTGAGGTTCGAACCTTTGCGAACATGATTAAATGTGATTAAAGAATCATGTTCGCAAAGGTTCGAACCTCACACCTGCGACACAAAGAAGACAGCATGTTAGCAACGGTTAAAGGGTGAGTACATTTTTTTGAGACACCCTGTATTTGCGAGCAAACGAAGGAATAATGTGTAGAAATTGCTCTGAGAGTTATGTAGTTTTAGAAGTTATGGAAAATAAGTGAAATAGAATGTGGCAGATTAAAATTTAAACTATTACTGCCACAGTTTTATTATTAGGTTCATTAATGCGGGATTTTACTATAATGTTTGAAATGCTTTTGTTTGGTAAAGCTCGTTCAATACATCATGCTACGTTAAATGATCATTCTCATCTGTATTATTGGAGCCTTTTTGTCGAGTTGTAAAATTGTTATTAAAAAATTTCATTCTAACCGAGTTCTTCTTGTCGTGAAGTTGCATGTCGATACTTTTATGTGAAAGGAAAACGAAGTTTTCAATGGTGTCAAACAACCAAATGCATTTGTGGCATTTTACTTCAAAGTAGGAACTGTTTTTTCTTGATTCGTGATCGAAAACGAGTAATCATAATGCAATGTTTAATTACCATTCATTTATGTCGCCATAGTTTTTAAGGTTATTTTTTCTCTTTAATTACTCCCTGACTTTATTGTCTCTAAAAGCTTAAATCGAGGCTTCATTGATTTATTTTTCCCTGTTGATTCAGAGTGAATACACTCAGAAGTAGTGGGACAATCACTAAGCTTATGTAATCACTGCTAAATTCGATTTTATATCAAATTTTATAATTTTCATGCCCATCATTACTAACTACTTGATTTGTTTTATTTTGAATTTAATTTTTCCTAACACTGTCCAGTATCGAAGATAATGAAGCACAGAATTAATCTATATAATCTTGTGTCCATTGGTTAGCTTGTGACCCTCTTTCTAGCCTACATTTTTCCATAACTGCATCTAAGTTCCCATTTTGCTTGCTTCCTCAGGTGCGCAAGCCGCTGATGGAACGCAAGCGGCGTGAACGCATCAACAGCAGCCTGGAGCAGCTCGCGCTCCTTCTCAAGGAGGCAAAACTCGTTGCAGCTGACAAGCCTGTCGCCAAGCTTGAGAAGGCTGACATCTTGGAGCTCACCGTCAGACATCTCAAGTCTGTTCGTCGAATTAACTTCACCAGTGGTGGAGTGGCTGATAATAGAGTGAAGAAAGAACCCGAACACCCATCAAATGATGGAAATCCTGCTATACAAGAGAATTCAAAGCTCGTTATTGAAGAGAACTCTGAAAATCAAAATGAAGTACATGCCTACGCAAAGGCTCAGGCTGACGAAATCTGCAGAGGTGAAGAGCTTCACAAAGCATCAAGTGAAAAGACCAGTGACTCGAATTACTTAGAGGGCTTTCACAAATGCCTAACTGAAGTAAGACAGGCCACCGAAAGTGCGCAAGAATTTTGTGCCCTCAAAGAACGTCTTTTTGATCATCTCGATTCTTGCTTGCACAACTTGACACTTGATACCACATCAAGAGAAAAGATGGGCAGTGGAAAGAGGGCTCTGAGTCAAGGAAATGATTGCGAAACTAAAGCTAAGAAAAAGAGGAAACGATGCGACAAGGAGATCCAACATCCTCCCAACGCTTCCATGACTGAGGTTCCTTCTGAATTGACTTTAGTCCCCATGCAACTTACAGACGGAAGAGTTGCGTTCTTGGTGCATGGGGATGCCAAAATTTTGATTTCAAATAATGGCACTGATGTCGGAAAAACGATTCCTCTTTCCGGAGGAACTGTCCAACAGCCATCGAATGACTTGGGTGGACTACGGAAAAAGTTCCCTAAGCTACTGCCCGCTTCTGAACAGCACAAAATCCCTAACTACGAAAAACTGAACTCATCTTTTGACTACAAACCGTACTCGGCAACACCGGACCTCACTGCAGATGGGACGTCACAAAATGGTGTGGGAAAAATACATAGTATGACTGACGAAACACTTCATGCACCGAGCACAGCGAAGGTTACGAACTTGTTAAAATTATATCCCAATATCAAAACAGTCAGCTTACCAGTTGGTACTTGTGCTACTAGCTTACAGTCCAACAATTTTATTACAATTTCACAGTCGAGTACTGCTTCCTCTTTTGGTAATACTTATCTTCCAGAAAATAAATCCTCCCAATCATTAGGTGTCTCTGCGAACGATGGGAACTCTCTTACACCTGGTACTAAACAACAGAAACCTTTTCCCGTCTCAAATACTTTTTTTTCAGAGGGTAGCAATGTACATACTTCTTCACCTCAAACGAGTAATGCAAATCACGCACAATGTGCAGCGTCTCAAGCGTTAGTCCGCAAGTGCGTCGTGTACCCAGGCTCACATTCGGTTTCCAGTGAAGCCAGCTTTCCTTCCACTCTCTCACACCAAGCAATACCAACTACATCTGCAGTTACGTCGGTCACAGTTGGGTCGCAGGTCTTGCATGTCGCAGGCCCGACTTCGCAATGCAGTAACCGCGCCTTTCGAGCAAACAATGTTATGCTCTTGAGTGACTCGGGTGTGTCTTTGAACCCCAGTCGGAGTTCAGTTAACAATGACCAAATAGCAGGCCCCTCCGTAGTGTCATTTCCTCCTACACCTCCTCCGAGCGCAGACCAATATGCGTCAGAATTACCTGTGGATGGAAATCAACCTCAAAGTTATCCTTCGTCTTTTGGTTCGGTACTTACTAACCCTGCACTTAAAACTATAGCCCAATCTTGTGACTTAACTTCACATCCTACCATTATTTCCGGAATATATTCCTACCTTCAGTACTGCAATTCGACACCCCAAAAGTTCGTTCGCCCGACAATTTCTGCAACTTGTTCTCGAGATGACGAAGAATTTATTGACGTCGAAAACATTTCAAAGGAAGATCTCTCGCAAACTTATGGCTCGCCTGCAAATAATGAAAACCTAAAATATAACGACAGCGAGAAGGGCGATATGTGGAGGCCATGGTAGCGAAACTGTACATTTTGGGTTTGATTTAGTTTTTTAATTATTGATGTATTAAGAAAAGTACACAGTATTGGAGAATTAAACTTCAAAACACCACAAAAGGTAGGAATAAAAGTTTCCTCTCATGCCTTTATCATTCGCTCTGTATCGGTTTAAAGGATTAATTTTTGTCATTACATCAGCAAATTGTATTTAATGTTTATATTTAATGGACCAAAAAATTGAGAATTAACGTACATCATTTGGACTCTATAGAATCTGTAAGTATGTAAAATATAACTACTCTGTGATATCTTAAAAATTACAAATTTAGTTAAAACAGGTTACGCTTAATAGATAAGTAAAACGTTGATAGGTATTGGGATAATATGTATATCTTACATACAGCTTATACACCAAATAATAATGTACATAGTAGAGCTAATGTTATCTTTTAACTTTTCGAAGCAATATAAAATAATAAGATGCGTGTTTGAGGTTGACATGAACAGAGTTGTCTCTCGAATTTTTAAAACATTGGTTAGGTTTGCTAGCATGTTCGCTTTCATTAAATGCAATTCTCGCTACTTATATACGAGTGTAAATTGTTTTATTCGCGTATGTTGAAACTCATAAAATAAACTTATCATTTTTGCTACAGTGAAAAAACAAGCAGTTTCATTACCCCCTGATCTCAGGAAGATAGTAAGGACACAACACGATTGAATTGCACTGGACTGAAATTTACTGAATTTTATTACCGACTTGCACTTGTTTATGTACGTTGACTTGTACAAAGGAGTGATAAAAACGACTATTCTTTACGTTATCCTTCAAAACGATCAATGATTGCCGCAAAGTAAGATCCAGCGAGAAACGTCCCAGTATTCGTTATTTACTCAAAATAAATGGCAGCTCCGAGGTAATTATTTATACTACTTTTGTCGACAATTTCGAAGGCACTTATGTTTACAAGAATATTGGTCCCAGGTACACGTTTCGAATATTACAGAACTTTTCGCGAGCCGGCAAGTTTGCTCATACAAACACTTAGTTATGAAGCGTCAACGTTGTTCTTTTATCTCATACAAACTAATCGCAGTAAACGAGCTAGGTCACGGATGAATAGATTTCGTCGTTAACAAAAGTTTAAAAGTAATACCTGAGGCCAATTCTTTTATTTGCATGTAATGAAAACAGTTCATAGCTAACTATTTGAACATATATATATATATATCAAATATGTAGTACATACATACAAATATATATATTTATATATATGGATACATATTATAGCAGTTTACTAAAAATAAACATATCTTTGAATGTGTTTGAAAAAGTTTAAAATAATTTGTCAAAGAACTCAATGAACAATCATAAAATACTGCCAAGAATATCTCTGATCAAAAAAAATTTCCCCTGAAGACTTATTTACTCTTTAGAGAAGATTCAGGAAGCATAGATTCCTGTATCTAAAATTCAAGAATCAAATAATAAGTGAAAGCATAATAAGAGACTAGTACTTTTATCTGAAGTGTATGTGCAACTAATCATCAAAGTAAACATCCTTAGCTTTATAGTTTAAGAAACTTGTCAGCGGTTATAGTGACGTTTAAAGAGCTTGTAACCTTTAAGTTGAAACATGAAGTTTGCTGTTTTCTGACATCACGCGGATCGCGTGTTTGTATTACTGTGGTCACTCATCGTAATACGACACCAAGGCAAGTCTGTTTTCACTAAAACAATAGGCAGCTATCCATTAGATGATTAGAATAATGAGCAGCTTCCTAGACTTATGCTCAGTTCTTATGTTAAGTCAAAAAGTATCTGCTGACGACGAATGTTTTATACTCCCCTACCAAGGACTACTATAGTAGTCCTTGGCCCCCACTTAACCGAGCTCATAACTAGCCAGTGCAAGATGGAAATTACTGGCACGTTGCGTTCATACATCGTTGATGGCTAAAATGAGTTTAAAACTAACCGTTGCGGAGCAAAATATTTTGACTCTTTCGTTTTAGTTTTTTCTATAATTACAACAAATTTATAATTGGTATCGGAATGAGAAAGCGGCAATGTAAAAGGAAATTTACAGTTCTTTTCTATCAGCATCAAAAAATAAATCGACGCGGGAAACTGAAAATCGCTTACGTTGTTGCGATTGTTTCAAGATTTTTTAGACTTACCCTAATATTTACATTCATTTCTTTAATTTGAAAAATTTACATCTACTCTGTTGTACAATGGAAGATTTATTTTACTGTGTATGTTTTCAAAAAAAAAGTTGTACATTAATATCATTACCAACAGTTCCGTGGAAAAATCGTATCTATAGAGCATGGTCTCTCATAAATTTAGTTGAATGCGATTCGTGGAATCAGTTTTTCTGGTATGAATTTACGATGGGCAGAAAAATTCACTGTCATGTTCCTATGAATATTTTCTCGCACAACACTCAGTGAATTTAATATTAACTTATAACCTGAACTGATAGCATGTCACACGATAAAAGTTCACATAAGGCGAGAATCTCTAATCTCACAGGAAAGAATTGCGTTTTTAGTGTTTATCTCCCTCACTAAAGACCATCTCTCTCACTAAAGATTTCACATGTCGTCTAAGGAAAACCTTATTTCCCGGAAGAAGGCAAAGTGCCAGGATTTCTGGATCGTTTATCTAATCCTTAATTCAATGGGATGAACACAATGCACTTTCAGGGGCTTCACTAACTGATTCCATCTTGTATCAGCATCAGCATTGTTGTTAAACTAAATTGTTAATTCTGTCGTCAGTTGAATTAGCGAGGAGCTCTGCAATGTGAAACTCACTCTAGCCACTAGGCAACGAAATAATCAACTGATTCATTTGTAATAAAGAAAAAATCACTGACATTTATAGGTGTGTCATGGCAAAAAAAGTATACACTTATAATAACGTGTACTTTTAATTAGACTCATAGTTTTTGTTTTTTCTTGGCAATAGATAGAATACGTTTTAGAAGGGCTGCTAAAAGAGGAGGAGGCTTTGTGCTTCATCCATGATTTGGTTTCGAGTGAACTAATATAAATCCTTGGAGAAATCAAGGTTCTTAAATTATGAACAATATTTACGTACTGTAATTTACATGAAAAAAGAGGATGACTAAAACTAAACTCAAAATAGCTAACGTACATCAAACGCACTAGCATTCAAACCTGTTTTGTCTCTCGTTAAAAAATAATTTTGGAATCCTGGAAGAACGTGACACTTAACGTTTAGCGAGCTATTTCACAAAATAATTTAATCGTAATATTCTGTCGTAAATTTAGACACACTACATATATTTAATTCCTGAACTATGATACACTATATTTTAAGTTTATTCGATTTTCCTTTCGTTTAGCTCAATTTTCCTACTGCGATGAAATTTGATGGGCTTACGGGTGCCAGGTAAAACAAACTTAATTTTTTATTCCTATCATCCCGTGACACGTAAACATTTCGACTTTTGGTTTTTTGATGAATTTTTCCCTGAATTATGTTAGCAGATTTATATGCAATGGCTCAGAAATTGTCGCATCATTTAGTAGCCGAAAACTTGACCAATTATCTTTCAAACGATCTAAAAGATCAGTAGTACCTGTGGAAATAACCATAAATTTTAAAATTGTTTTTAGATTGAGGACTCTCATTTACTGCAGTCACTGGAGAAAAAAGGGCGTTTCACATTCCAAAGCATTCTCGGACACAGCATAGCGAAACTGTCCAACAAGTATTAGTGAGAGAAATTTGCCTAAATTCAATCAGTTCCAATACAGAGTTTTACGTGACACCAAAATTCAGAGACGAAAACAAGACCAGGAAATCAAGAAGACAAGGCGCAAGGATCTGGACTTCTTATTCTACAAGCGCAATGTCGCAGGTGATACTTAATTTGAAAATGCTTGAAATGCCCGAACTGTGGAATCAAAAATCCAGGTTAAAGAAATAAAACCTTTGTTACCCGACATTCATACCGTTTCATTTTGTTTGCTTAGACTCTATGCTTTCTTTTATGTTGACTGAGTAATAATTCACATGTTTAGATCGCCAATAACCTCAATTTTTTCAGACATAATATTCATTCACAAAAATTCAGTTCATTTACGATGGAATTGAGGGAATTACAATTTGCAGTGGAAGATAATCAAGAACAAACTTCAACCAGATTCTTCCACATGATTGATAATCGACCACGACGATGAAGTCGTTCAATAATGATCACTACATAAGCTGGTCAAGAGAACAAATTACATTCGCTTTGCCTGTCTCCTGGTATTTAAATTACTTTTGTTAAGTCTCAAGAACTTCCGACTATTCAGTTCACGAACTAGTCGGTCACTTTCACACACAAAAGCGTGTATTTCTAAGGAACGTTAATGATACTTGGCTTTGAATTTCTCAACCGAGTAGTGCACTATAGGATTAAAGTTCATTGAGATTAAAATATTGCATTTCTCGTAAGTCCTCTTGTTGGAATATCCGACTCACTTCCTCATGTTAAGGACGTGGGAAGATGAGTATTGGTTACCATCAGATGGAAAAATAGAACTTTAAAAATAAAGCTTATGATAATTTTTAAATATTGTTTGTCTACTAAATAAGAAACTTATAGGGAATTTGACAAGTCTTACAGCTAATTGAATTCAAGTGATACTTTTTACGCCATACACAATAACTTTTTTCTCGTCGACCAATTTTTTACAAACTCTTCAAACGATGTCGAAAGTGAATTATTTGTACGTATAAATAGGGGCTTCTATTCTTCTTTCTTTCTCAACGAAGCTATTAACTGCTTGTTTGAAATATACAAAGTGAACTCAGTTATCTTTCTCTGACGAAAACATCCCACATATTTTTCGAATACCCTGTACTTCACATGACCTTCGTTACTGCTTTAGTTCAAAAGAATCCACGCTTTGTGACTCTCATTACATTCATTCTCTTTATATTTTAATTCCCCTGGAGACGCCATTTATGGTGCTGAGCAAGGTAGTTGACAGTAGATATTTCATAGGAGCTATTTAATGACTTGAAATACCTTTTCCTTAGACATTATAAGATTTGTTTTTGGTGGAACTCACTGATTGATTTTGTTATGTAGATTTAGTGCAGTATCTTAAACATGCACAAATACTAATATTACATTTTTCTGAATATCAGTTTCTTTTTAATAAAAGGAAGTTAAAGAAAGCTAAAATTATATTATAATTGGTACCCATCTATTACAACTTTGTGCAACTGGTCTGCATGGAAATTAACGGACATTGGAGAGAAATTAATTATTATTTATAACCAACATTTATTGGATCAGTCTACATATCCTAATAGGGAATTAACTTCTTTTAAATACAATTAACTGAATTAAATTTCTAATCTATTTTTTGATTTGCTTATGAATACATCTTTAATCTTCTTACAAGTTCTCAAGGATCTTAAAAAACTAATGGCGTTTGTGAAAAATTAATAAGGTTGCTTTGTACACCGAACGAAATTGAAAAATAGAACTCATACACAGTGTAGGAGCTGAATCCCCACTGAAGTTTTAGAATACTTGTCAACACAAATAGGATAAAAAGCAAAATAAAACGGGAGGCTACAATTTGATCGCGACCTAGAAGTGTGGTCGGCGAGTTCCAACGCAACATTCTTACGATACTTTTTAAATGCTAATCAATACTTATTATACTTCAAAATACATACTATCATTCAGGTCAAATAGAAAAATTATTGCAACATTTAATTCATGCCTTATGTGGACTATGTTTTAAACATGATTACCCATAAAATACAATTTTGTGATCATAGAAGTGAAACTGTTGAAGCAAATATCCTTAGGGAAGAATAAGAGTATTGAATAAACAAGTGAATATGCTTGGAAGTGAATTATCTCTCAACTAAATTAATATCCACAGACGTGAAATCAGGGATTCACCTAACGTTTTCAGTTTGAGCTGACAGTGCCGCTGGAAGGTAAATCCCGTGTGGAATTCTGAAGAGAGAAGTTACCGCCTAGTGGGAAGCTTTAGGTGTCTGCAACTGATCTCTTCGAAATGGATATCTCACTTTCAGCCCTTAAATAGAGGATCCATATCCCACTTGAGGGATGAATATTTGTTGGGGGTTATTATTGTGAATTTCAAAGTTTATATCAGAGGATTACGTTTTTTGCAAGGTGTAGTACCTAAAGGTATGGTTTATAATTTATTGTTCGCGTAATTTATCAAGCTCTAAAATCAAAAATAAAGTTCATGGAAATGATATCATAACAAATGTAAGCAACCGTTCTTCATTTCATATCCATTTTAAATATTCTTCAAATCATTGCCATTAAATATCGATGAAGTGAACATTCATCCCTCGTAATTTCTTCAAAGTTTCGAAATACTGCGAGCCTTTTCCGGCTTTTGAGAGACTGCCTGACCGGGTACCTGACACCAGAGCTTGTGTGGTGTGTTTCTACGAGTGCTTTTGTCGATCGCACAATACTCGCACTATTCCATCAAGATCAACGAGCGGAAACAGCACTTGCTCATTCACGGAACACATGCGTTGATTTGAAGAGATGGTAGGTGCCAGAGTTGTTCAATTCAACCTACACATGAGGACTGCTTAGTAAACTTGAGCTTCTTTTTGGAATCCTGATGGTTAAGAAGACAACGTATTTGTCCCTTTACAAACGTATTCAAATACATAATATTGAATTTCTTTTTGAAACTGCAGTACATGAAATTAGAAAAGTCCTATCATCTTTATTTTCAGCCATAAAGAATCTTAGATTTTTTCATCTGATGGTAAATTTATTTGATGAGTTCATCGCGCCATTTTCAGCAATAGCATAACTTTATAAGAAACTTATTGCTGAAGCATTCCGATTGGCCGTGTGCTTGATGAAGTTAAAAATTAGTTTTGAACATTCAGTGCTGAAAAAGCGAGGTTATTGCAAATTTCGCATCAATTTTAGTTTTTCATAAACGTTTATCTCAAAGCAAAAAACAAATAAATGAAATTCAACGCACGTCCAAGAACTTACGAAAATCAGCTAACATGTTTGCAGGGAGGAGGATGGCTGCAGAGGCAACTCGAAATTTTGTCTCGAGGGCTATGGATGATTGATGAGTCTCTTGCAAGTGCCGCCGTGGCTTTCATGATCGTAATCCGACGAAAAATTTCAGTCCTGTTCCTGATGATGAATCATTGCGGGCTTAAACTGCCCTAGAACTATTCACGAACTCGTCGGTGGGTTTCTATAGGTTCAGAAATATTATTTTTGGTCCATAATGATGATGAAATCTAGATAAAACCATAATAGAAGTACAACATCTCGAGTTTCATAGGATGCTGACGAAATTTAAAAAAAATATTGCTATACTGTTCTTTTTATTACATTACTAATGTTGTTGCTCGAAAAATATCCATTTAAAAAAATTCACAGGCCAGAATTATAAATTAGTTTGTTGTCCAGTGTTCTCTTTTTCACACTTGAGTGATATCGTGATTGTTAAATGTATTCAAAACGTTAGTTTTTAATATTGTTTCAATTTCCTTCTTGAAAGTACCAAAATAAACGTAAGCGTGAATTAATTCTTCCAGTAGATCTGAAGCTTTCAGCTATTGCCTGGAAAGATTGCTATACGGTCCTCAGTATCGTATTTGTATCGGCCGTGCAACGGTTTTCGATCCGTCAATTTGAAACAAGTTGAGCTTTCAGGTGCTAGCGGCAACGAGCACCACCACTCGTACAAGTCCCTAATCCAAATAAATGGTTTCTTGGTTGCTCGAGGCTGCCTGTCAATGACATTCCAGGGTGCTAGTGTCGGTTCAAATTCTTTGTTTTCTGTGACTCATTCTCTTCGAACAGGTCATAGAAACTAGAACAAGTGGGAATCGCTAAGCTCTGAGAACCGAGCAAAATTTTGGTATCAGGTCACTTTTAAATTCTCTCTAACGAACTTGTTATAAAGGCTTATCAATCTCAAAAAGATAATTCTGCTGCTTGAAGAAATAGTAACTTTCTAATAGAGTAACTATACAGTGGATCTCAACCAACAGTCGACCGCTGCATGAGAGTTCAGAGAGCGCTTGGATCACAAGATGACCCTCCAGCTTCACGAGATTTGAGCGAGATCAACTATTCACACTATCCAGCCGTCGGTGGTCGCTTCCAATCTAGACAATTCTCAAGTGAAAGTTTTTCCTTATCTGGAAGAATCAATATCACGTTCTTTGATTCGTTTGTACGTTTAAGTCTAGAAAGATACTTGTACTACACTGACTGTATACAACTTCACTTGGTCTAAAAGTATCTTCATCGCCTAAAAGAATCTAAAAGTTTTGATAAAACTAATAGGATTGATAAGGGTATTTGCTTTCCGTGTGGCTCGATGACGTAGCGCTTTAATGCACTTTCAGAACTATCCATCACAAAACCAGTAACACTAAATGTGTTCATAACAGATCTATTCAATGCGTTGGTTTACGTTTTGCTTAAATCTAAAGTTCCGTTTTAAAAGCCAATCAAGTGCGCATTATTCAGCTTTGCAATTAGTGTTGCGTCAGTACAATTTAAACATGCGAGCGAGAAAAGGAGCGGCGGACGCGGAAAAAACCAAGATTAACGAGTACCTGCATCCTGAAGAAAAGAATAGATCCACTATGCAATTAACAGTATCAAACAGTAACAGTAAACAATAGCATTTCAATTTGCACTTGTATAATTTATGACTCATGAGACTGAGTGTGACTTGAAGACATTTAAAGATTTCATATTCACTATTACTAAAAGCCGCAGGTCTATTATTGAGCTCATGATATTTCAGCTACTAGGACGAAAGTTCTGAAAAGATAAGGATGAATTTTCACTCAGAAAAGCGGTTCTCAATTTTATGTCCAGCTTACTTTTCCTTTACCATAATGCTCAATGTTCTACTCCTCTAATGAATCGCTAAATCAGGTTTGACTTGAAATAAAAATACTGGATTCAAGAAGTATAAAAAAGCTTTTAAATTCGGAAAGATGCTTCATTAATCCATAACCATGAACGATTTCAATACTACTATAGCTTGTATGAGGAAAAATCATGCACGCATAAAAATCAATGACGAATTGCAAAACTTTTTAAATTGTTCCCAGCTTCATTTCATTTTCATTTCGTCTTCGTAAGGGATGCTTTTCCACAGCTACAAATTTGGACAGCGTTCTTTAGATGTAGATACAGTATATGAATCATTTCCATTGTATTCGAGAAAATCTCTACTTCATTTGTATTTTCAGGACATTGTGACTTGTTTTGTGTGCAGATTGTTGAATTTACCTTTGCTTTTCAAGGAGGTACCACAGACCTATGTTAACCGATTGCTGTATGGACTAGTTGTAAAAATATTGAATTCCAAAGGGTAAATGAGGTATAAAATAAACAACGCTAAATACCAACGACATTGAAATGGATGTCCCTTTCAAGTGAGTCTTCTTTACCGGCATAGGAACCTCACTATGAATGCCAGGAATTTTTATAGTGAAAAATTCTACTCCTATGAAAATTTCTCTCATTTCTTTCTTAAGTCGCTAATAAATCTAGCAAAACGTTTACAAACCACGAATAGAAAAGCCTCAATTGATCGAGTTTCACAGCTCATTACATGGAGAAAAATATTTGGCTGCACTTAAAAGTGACAGCCTCTTTATTCTACGAGGAAAAGTTATGGGTCTCAAAGCCTTCTGTCTATGCTTGGCTTAGCGCTAAACAAGGAGAAGTCTTCTGTCAAATGACAGTACGGCTGTCTGACAAGAGATGCTTCTGTCGAACTATGTGTTGGAATTCTCCTCATTGTCGTTTGAAAGCATGCGCTTACCGTCACTTTCATTGAAATTCATACCAGCCTTCAAATATTTTGGTCAGTGTATCTGCTGATGAGATGAAGAAAAATTTTGATACACAATTCAGTATAGTGATGAAGTTTGAATGAACTGAAAATCAGTATCACCAAGATGTTAATTGTTCCAACTCTTTAAATCTGCTACAAAAAATAGGTATTCAAATAATTTTCCCTGACTACTGTTTAGTGCTATGTTTTTCAATATAAATTAGAGAAACTGAAGAAAACTCTGAAATCCGAAAGAAAATCTGGTCAGTAAATCTGGTTATATAAACAGCTCCTTGAGAATTACTCTTGTTAAAAACACGACTGAAACTTAAGTTCTCGTTATCGTTCACCCATGTTGTGGACAAGTTAATTGTTATTTCTATTCAATGTGAAGAACTAATTTCACTTAGATGATATTACTGGTTAAATTTTTCAGCAAAGATGCCCAGCCTTGCAGCGTGGTAAATTGTCAATGAACTGCACTTGTGTAGCGAGGGTAGTAGGTATCGATACACTACATTAGACCTTACATTATGAAGACTTTTTTCAATGTAGTGTAGTAGGTGTTGCTCGTAAATAAAATATTTCAATGTAAATTTACTGTTTCACTAGTATCTGAACAGATGCTGATGTGTATCTGTGGCCAAGAAAATAACAAAACTGACCAATACGTATATATTTTTCAGTTTCCAGTGCTGTCAAGTCTGACTGAAATAGTTTTCAAAGAAGCTTGCTTTTGAAACTGAAAACCAAGAGGCAGGTAATCCGATGCTTGCCGCTCCTTTCATATTCATTAACATTCATGGAGTCTTCTCCGAGGCTTCAGCCATGCAGGATTATTTGCGAAAACTGACCACAGAATATCGAAAATAGAATTTCGCTTTGCACTTTTGAGTACTCGTATGAGCACTTGAGAGTCACACGAGATCTGGACAGAAGAGCCTTGATTCCAACATCAAAGACCAGGCCGACTTAAGTCTGTCCAAGAGTAATGATTTCTGTGAAAGTGGACTTAGCGAGCTAGAAGCCCGTACGTTTTCTGTTGTTCTCGATTATCAGTGAATTTTAATTTAGTGCTATCGGAGAGTTGCACTTCAGAATAATGCTAATCTCCGGATGAGGGTAGAAGATCGTGGTTGAAAACTCCTTGCTTTGACTTCAGTGAATAATGGTCGATTGACTCTGAAGGATTCAAGTTTAACTTCCTAAAGCGACACTAGAGAAGGGAAATCAGCTCCTTCCCGTCTTCACGACTTAAATGTGCTTTAAACTTAAATTTCGTATGTTTACCTCTAAGCTTAAGCAATAGAAACTCATTTTCAGTGAGTGTTAAATAAACACTGTATATACTTGAAATAGCTAAGATAACTTCTCGTGATGTTGACTATACATTCATTTTGTGATTGAGTATGCACGGGTGCATGTGCTTATTTGATAATGATTTCAATATATCGCGTTTCACTTTCTTTAACACTCCTGAATTCCACTGAAAATTTTCGCTCGTCATAAACATGTCTTCGTCTTCTGTGAAAACATGCCTGGACGTTGGATTCTGCCTCCAATTACACAATTGAACAATCAAAACAATTTTCGAACCATGCATTTGGACTGGAATTGTCATTATGAATTCCAGTGTCGTAATCCAAATTGCTCTCTTCAAGTAATTGTTTACCCTTTGTGTGCTGTAGCATTTACGAGAAGGCACAAAAGGCAAGCGCTCTGCAGGTGGAGCACGACATGCAGATTGTTGTTGCTCGCAGCAGCAGTAATGGAAACGGGCTTTTGTCCTTCATGGGAATGCCATCACTCGGTCAACCGACGCATGGGAATTATGGTGGAATGGCAAATTAGAATTCCAGGGACCGAAGTATTAGAGCTTTCTCTAGAATGATGAGGGGACTAATACATGAAATCGTGGAATACTTTTTCTCCTTCCTAGTTATGAACGTAAGTGAACATTCACAAGGTTAAAAAAATGGCTTTTAATGTCGTTTCACTATATTTTAAAGCATGAACATGATAGTGAAGGAATCATGTTCACAGTAGTGTAAAATACAGAAATTAAACACTCTCGAAAGTATTAGTTGGATGTTTATTGAAAATGGAGACTTACATTTTTAGGTGATGAAAAATTTTCAATGAATATGAACTCATTTATTGACTCGAGGCATCCATTAAACGCTTGTGAAAGCATTCGAAGACGCGTACTTAGTACTCGAGTACGCATACTTGCTTGAAGTGCTAGCTCAAGGCGATAATTTGATGCAAATCATTTGACGCTTGTAAGAATATTATCGAATGAAAATTCGAAATGTTTACAGGGTATGACTTGTACTAACTTATGATATCATTAAGGTATTCTGCAGCAAATCATTTCTACATAACCAAAAACCCAAATAATAAGCAAGAGCACCGGGAATGTAAGAACTAAAACAATAATAAAAATATGGATAGTGGTTTATTAACACTTATTAAAATAGTTACTCATAGTTTAATAGTTAAAAAGTTTAAAAAGTTAAGGATAGTTAAATAAGTGACTCATCGAGGAGTACGAGAGGTCTTCGTACTCCTCGATGAGTCACTTATTTAACAAGGAACACAAGGACTGTGATCTGTTGTCTTGCATGTTGCCTTTCTTGAATATTGTAAATCACGAAAGCTAAACTGATAAAGACATACATTTTGAAATTCTAACATTGCTAAAATTAAAATATAAAAGAACTTCTGATAGAGAGTGGTATAAACCACTCGAACAATCCAGTCTTTTTGCACTAGTTTTTAAATCAAAGAAACATTTCATGTACGCTCAATGTTGCCGTTTTAATTTTCAGGATATTTCAGACTCAAAAATAGTCCTCCGATCGGATTTTACATGATAAGTTGCTAAAATTGTTGCTGTTATATGTTCTAAAAACAGTCAAACATACGCTTTAAAAGTTAATGCTCCTAGATGATAGATATTCGTAAACTATTGGAAACACTTTTCCCAATGTAAGAATGATGTTCCCCGAAAAGTCTCGAAAATCACAATACGCATGGAATTTTGCATTCCAGGTGCTCCTCAGAGATAGGCATTAAATGCCTGAAGAAATCTCGCAATTTTCAGCCCAACTGAACTCCGAATATTCAGTATTCAAAATCAAGGCGCGATTCTCAAACTAGAGCGATCACCGATATGAAGCTCCAAAGACATGCGTACTTTTGAAGAAGGGGGGTGGGGGGCGCTTCATTTTACAAGAAAAGGCAGGAAGAAGGCGTGAACGCTGGCTAGGAATCCGCAGATCTCAAAAGAAAAGAATGAAGACCATCGAATGAGTTAAATGGCCCAGGAATGCTTTCGAGCGTCATGACCAGTTGCATTCACCTCGCTTAGGTTCGAGACTGTCGCTGTCAAAAGTGTTCGTCTTGTTTTTGATTACTTCAGTTTTGTGACTATTAAATATTTATCTATAGTATATGCAAACAATATATGAAAGGACTTCACACAGAACCAACAAATTACTTCTCTTTTGAGGATAGTCTAAATTCGCTTGTGAACGAGTGTTGTAATGAGAGTCTTTCCCATGGCTGCCGTGGAGGATGCCCAGCCAAGGAAACTCTATCGTCTTCTTCCGGGATCTTTTGTGTGAATCTTGTGATGCGCTTTGTAGGCACTTCATGACGAACTTAATATAGATCAATGCACACAAAAACTATTAAAAAATGGAGATGCTTCAACTACGCAGAGATCGACAGCAGGTAGCAGTTCCTTCAAAGTGATCTGTATGGACCAAAGTATGTAACGGTCCGACGTCTGTATGATGACGTATCAGTTGATGCCTTGGATCTTCTCGTTGCAGGCAATAGAACTCATTCTAATAGGAAACGGATATTTTTTTAGAGAAGAGATCTTTGTATAGTAAACTGAAAGAGAAAATTTTGTGACAGAACTAGGAGGTTATGTATCAGTGATGATCGTTCCCATCACGATAAGAACTGTAATTTCATGTGTGATTTTCTTCTCTTTGTTTGTTAGATAATTTATTTTATATTTTGATACACTGACAGTAAAGAGAAATATCTAAATAGAAAAATGGATTTAGGCGGTAATTTTGCGTATTTCAACATTATTGGATGAATCAAAATTATGTTAGAATACACTTTAAATTTATTTTTCACTTTGGAGGTAGTTCATAACAAATTCTTATATCATACTCGAAAAACCATCACATTTCGTTGTTGAAATGTGAGGCTTATTCAATAGTGTTAAACTCATATTACCAACATTCGCACTGAACTCAAACTCGAAAGTATCTCTTTGGCACTCAGAACAGATCTTCCTATCAGTCTAGTTTGATGATCAACACAAATTTTAGTATATTCCTTACGAGATGGGAACTATTTAGATTCTTTCATTGCATCTGATAGGCAAAGGCATACCTTTAGAAATACTAATAAGGAATTCGAGTTGTGACTTATCAAAAGAAAAAGGAAAAATCAAATAAAAAGATTCCAATTAAGCAGATAAAAGTTGCAAAATTTCCTGACTTACTCCTGGATGCATGATCGGTTTACTCTAAATAATTAATTATAACAAAATATTGTGCTGAGATCCAGATCTGGAATCATAAATTATCAAATATAGGTTGAAGTACAGGAATAAATAACTCGTATAAAGAACAGAATTGCTCCAGATCTCAGAGAATAACACAAACGACGAAAAATAATTTCTGCCAATAATTCCTAGCGGTGGACGTAATGACTAATTTTTAGTTAAGGTTAATTCATAGTTTGTAATAACAGAATTTAAATTTACCAAATATTGGGAAGAAATTTTGATCGTTTGTATGTGTAGTTTTTCATGGTTACTGTCAATTCTGACCAGAAACATTGCATGTTTGATGTTGTTCAATTGAGGGAACATTGTATGTTTGATCTTACTTGATTTGCTAGTTGACTCAAAAAAAGTAAAATTCATCGTTCATCACATCATCTGTTGTGGAAGCTATTTTGTGAGAGCACAGGTGTCACACTTTTTGAACTTAAATATAAAGGGGATATTCAGTGGTTAGTCAGATTTAAAATTTCTGTGCTTGAATTAATGTTTAATAATTAAGAATATTATTACAAGTGTCAGACACTTGAATGTGTGCTTAGTCGAGAACTTTAAAGTTCTTTGAAAGTGAACTTTTATTTATTTTTTAAAATTGTAATGAACATTATGAACTAATTATTTACCAATTATACCAATTGACAATTAATAAGCGCCTTGGCTGTATCCTGAAAGTGTAATGAGGAATTGGGAAAGAAACTTTGTTTCTGTTGAAATGACGAGGTTGTTTCAATATTACACCATCTCACTCATCTGTTAAAACCTTCAAGCTGAACAAATCATTAAAAAAATTTTTACCCTTTCGCGTACCGGAAGAAACACTTCGGGATGGAATGGGAGAATAAATTTTCACTTCTTCTGTCGACATTTTTCATCATAAAGAGTCAATAAAATTACGAACGAAATAGAGTGTAGTATGAAATTTCCTGCTCACAAACCACAGCTTTGTTCAGAGAATTTGTGTTTTGGAAACTAAAGAAAGACACTTTTTGGCGAAGCGTCCAAGAAAACCAATATCCTTTTTTATTTCAATGTAGAAGAGTGACCATTCAGTACTGCGACCAATGCCTAGTGGACACCATTTTAGATTTTCACTAGAGTTTTATTTATTTAGAATAGCTTAGCAAGCTTCATAATGGCGGCAGGTTTTGAACACAAAGCGAGAATGTTGAAGTTGCTCAAGAGATCTATTGACGGCTGACGAGGGGACTATTTATTGCAGTCTTTTGACTAACGCCGCCATGAACTAAAACTCGATCCTGGTTTGGGCTTTTTAGGCGCATTTTAATGCTCTTTTCGGGCACAAAGAAGGAGGTTTAGAAGTCACAACTAACGGCAGCGTCTGTTTCCGGTTGCGGTCGTCGATAACTTCAAGAGTGAGGCCAGTATTCCGTATAACAAACGTGCATCTGTTAACTTGAGTGCACGGCAACAGTGTTAACAACGTGTATTCTCCAGCCACGCACTCTTAGCTTGCATTTGAGTGGCAGGTATGAGAGTTACTTGTATAATTTCTATTAGAATCCAGTAATATGCTTATGAACAGCTCAATTGAATTGGGAGGAGAAAAGTGTTAATGTATGTTTCACTTTATGACTTGACGTATAATTAAACTATCAATGTTACAATTTTACCGCTAAAAACACAACTATTTTACGATTTCTTGGCCACCAATTCTAATAATACATTATTCATACAAAATAATTCAAAAGAAAACCCAAATACTCCTGGAGGAGACACAGCCTCCTATAGCATTTGCGTGCCTGTTGTCCCGCATTATTTGAAGCGCGTTTCTAACTGACCATTTATGTAGGTGTTCCAATTATTTTATGTTATGTTTTCAGTGGACCAGAGAGTGAGGGCTAAGAACTGCTCTCTTTTGAATAAATTATTCTACTCAATAAGTGGGGGACCTCTTGTATAGTCGAATATTGGTAGGCCAGTTATCTGGACAATTGTTAAACGTTCGTTTGCAACTTAAACTTATTTAATAATCGTATTTTACATTTTCACGAGCAAATAATAGCTCATAGAAGGAAAACTCAGGTACATTCTTTATGGAGAAGAATCGCCTTCATTAGTTGTGGCAGTCGCCAAAACACGTTATCATGTAATATTGACTAATTTTCTTCACAATATGAGGCCAAAATGTCAGCGAGGGTAAGTGCTGCGAAGTATTATTCCTCAGTGAATTGTATAAATGATGCGATGTGCCTCCAGCCACTTCTACACAATGAAACAGCAAACTGCCGAAGTATTTAATAATGCTCTTTTTAATATAATTCTTGCTATGATTTGTGTTACTATCATTCACAAAGTTATTTTCATTATTATTATTATTTCTAATAATGTTAATAGTATTATTGATACTGATATTTATATCATTGTTAGCATTAACATTACTAATTGACATTTTTAATACTCTTACTGTATTGACATAGTAAATGACGTCATTATTTCGAATTAAATAATCGTTTCTCTTCATGCATGTACCCTAAACGAAAATGTTCACTTTATAAAATGTTTTCTCATAATTGAATAAAAAATGATGCTGATAAATGCTAGAAAACATCATCTTTTCGTTCATTTATCTACAAATAAGCAATGGAAAACAAGCAATGAATTGTTTGTGACCCTGTCACAACATTACGTAAGCATTCAATGTTGCACTACACAGTGTGCAACATTGAATGATAGACAGCAAATCAGGCAACATTGCCTTTTTCTGAGCCTTTTATCGGGTCTTTTCTGAGTGATAACAATACAGGTAACAGATCAGGCAGCAGATCAGGCAGTAGATCAGGCAGAAGGCCAGGCAACAAATCAGGCAACATATCAGGTAGCAGATCAGGCAGTAGATCAGGCAACATATCAGGTAGCAGGCCAGGCAACAAATCAGGCAACATATCAGGTACAAGATCAGGCAGTAGATCAGGCAACATATCAGGCAGCAGGCCAGGCAACAAATCAGGCAACATATCAGGTAGCAGATCAGGCAGTAGATCAGGCAACAGATCAGGTAGCAGGCCAGGCAACAAATCAGGCAACATATCAGGTAGCAGATCAGGCAGTAGATCAAGCAACAGATCAGGCAGTAGATCAGGCAACAGATCAGGTAGCAGATCAGGTAATGGATCAGGTAGCGGATCAGGCATCTTAAATCCATTTAGCCAATTCCAGGAAACTTCTTACTTTTTATGTAATGTTAATGTTCACAATTAAAGTTGATAATTTTTGCTACTCTCAGAAGCCAAGTTTAGACGCCACAGAGCCGTAATTTTTATAAAAATCGACATCTTGAAAGCATCGTTCCAGGAAGAGCAGCTGAGAGCGTCTTGCTAGGCTCTCCATTTCCTTCACAGAATTCATTGTCAAAAAATGAAGAGCATCAGAATTTTTCTTGCTTCTCGTGAATGAAACTCTTGCCAGCACGAGGGCAGTGGGGTGTAAAGGCAGGCAACGATATTGAAAACTCTATTTTTGTGTAGCACTTGTCGTTGCTGACCTCAATGGAAGAGCCGATGCTCGGTGATTGTAAGGATGACAAAAATTTTGGGCTTTCAATCAGAACTTGGCGAGGTGAGGCTTAGAAATTATCGAAAGAGGATGAAAAGGATCATCGGTGGTAAACAGAAAGAAGAGACGTGTTAGAATTATCTTAGTAAGTTGGAAATATTTTGGGTTGTGAACCAAATAAATGAAATCGTGCATTAGGACGAGATCTGTAAAATCTCCTTGCAATGTTTATATTCCATGTTTCTAATATGTACTAATATATATCATTAAAGTTATGTAGAATATTGAGTTTCTTACTTTATGAAGTTTAATTATAACGGTCTTGTTCAATTTATAATAAGAAATCATATTCCACTTCCTTTCGCAGCACTATATGGAACTCACACCTGTTTTTTTCTTACGATAATTTTACTGACGCGTAACTTTAGAGCTATTTGACTTGGGTTTCAACCCAAGAATGAGCCAAACAGCTCGTTTCTATTGCCTTATTCTCTTCTATAAATAGAATCAGCAAGGTGCTTAAACAGGAAGCCTTGGTTTAAAAAAAACATGGGTTATGAGTTTTTCACATCGGTAGGTTGAAATTAGGGAATCGTGATCACAGGATTACAAGAATCCCAATCCCCAAGACCAACCATTCCTAAAATAATCCCTTAGGCTGGCCGAGAGGTTTGAAAATCCGTTTTTTTGTTAGATTTGAATTAAAAACTGTCACTTTTTCATAGAAATATAATAATGAAAGATTGAAACAACATTTAAAAATAAAATAAGACATTCCAATGTTTAGAAAAGCCATCTATTTTTAATCACACTATTACATCTTGATACTACTAATATCACACATATTCATGATATTTCAGAGACACTCTCCGAATCGAATGGAGGTTATTCGAGAGAAATACATTGATTCATTTTATTTGTAACACCAAATTTTATGGCAACATTATGATGTTTAACTAGAAATTATCATCTGCTACTCTATCGGCCTGGTGACGGTCTCTATTACAAAGTGGCTTTAGTATATGAAATAAATAGCTTGTTGACATCTAAAAATTATGTGGTTTTAATTCTTTAAATGTTCCTAAATCGTAAATTAAATTTTTACTTTGGTGAATAGAATGACAAACAATGTCGTCATGGAAGAAAGTCTTTGCTGAATGCAGCGCTTGCAAGCGTTGTCCTCGAGTCAGGTCTTGAGGAGACTTTATTTGAGGAGAAAGTTAACAGTTTCTGTGCCTGAGCTCGAGAACGACTCGATGCCTTAGAAGACAATATAGGCCTCTAATGATTTCCTTTGGTTTCACCAAATTAACTTTTGTCCTCGGCCTCATTGTTGGAGACTATAAGGGATTGTTTACTTTGTGTGTGGTCAAAGCAAGCTCAGTCTGATCTATTTTTACAGCGTGGGGATTAGAGCCACCATATATACCTGTGCACACCAGGCAGAGGCTTCGCCAGACTTGCCTTCTGAAGAAGCAGAACTGGAAACACAGGCGAAGCCGTTCAAAGAGAGACGAATTTTCGAGCATTCTGACTTTAAGCATAGAAAATTGATTCAAGCGTGTTGTTTATTATGTATTGTTGTGGATTTTTAAGTAAAAAATTTCTCCTAAAAAACTTAATTTTGAGAAAAGGCTATCCATTATTAAAGATCCTAATTACCTTCATTAATATTCTCATCGGACATTAGAGTAAAATACCCGTATCATACACGGGATTTTAATTCATGTACTTTTTGACATGAGCTATAACGAATCGTATCCATTATCTTTTAATAATTCGGTTCTGGTTCAACTGCTACTTCGTACTTACTTAATTTTTTCATTCGGGATTAAAATTACCGAGGGAAACTATTTCCAATCCATGTGCTGGATGATTGATCCAATTCACCCTGATAAACAATTCAGTGACGTCTCTAAATAACCTACTTAATGAATGATCCTGCTTCATTTCTTGACAACCAAGCTCAATAAATAATTCCGCAACTTCTTGTAACTACCAAACTCCGCTTAATAAGAGTTGCCCTACCACCACCCGTTGAGCAGTACAAGTACCTAGCGGCTGTGGTACGGCCTGCATACCACCACGACCGGTACCACCACGGCCGGTACCATCACGGCCGGTACCACCGGTGTGGGCTGCTGACTCCCACACTCATTACACGGGCGGGATTATCCAGACCCCGTGTTCGGACCGTAATCCCGCAGCTTGACGAGCCGGCGCCATCAAAAGTACGCACAGAGCCGTGTTGCCTGCACAATAATAAGGATCGAGTGGAGATTCAAGTACGTCCGACTCTTGAGAGCAGAACTGGGTTGTGTGGTCGATGGACTGGAGTCTTGACTTCGACCTAACTGATCTACTGGTGTCCTCATGCACTACTCCGATCTCAGCCGTTTACTGGTATTATGATTCAGGTTCATTTTTTACATTAAAATTTCTCAATCTCAGAACAAGCTAGGTTAAAAATGGTTCTGCTCTCACCTTTTCCATTCTTCAAAATTCAAATATATGAAACGACGTCTAATGAAAAAACAAGAGCTGCCTTAAATTTATATAGAACGAAGCTTTAAAACATGCTACATAGTTGTATTTTAAACTACAAAAACAAATGTGCTAGGTGGGTCAATAATACATTTTTCCCATTGTGCTATATAAAGTAAATCACAAGGCTTTTGAAATTAATTTTGTTCTACGTCAATTCCAGTAGTTAACGTGTTCCTTCCACTGAGGTTCCAGCAAATTTGAAACTAGGATAATATATAATAAAAATCTTTAGTATTAACAAAAATGTCCTCTGCTTACTGTAAAAATAAATTTCAGCAATAGATTCATGGAATAAATTGTAATCTTACATCTTATTCCGTAAGATTAAATAAGTTTTCGGTATTAGAATCAATGGAAACTTTACCTTCAATGATAATAGGATATACAAAAAATACAGGCACTTATTTCGATTATTCGCTCATTAGTCTATAAATATTACAACAAATACAGAATCTAAATATTAAACATTATTGAATATAATTTTCATTGGTCTTGATTTAAAGGAATATTACAATTTTACGTGTAAAAACAACAGTAAATTAGCCAATTTGATCAACTAAGGTACGACTTATTCAGAAACCACAGGTTCCAATCTGATGGCACCTTAATTGGTCATGGGAGACCTGAAATTTTTACAGTTAAAGTGTGAAGAGATTTGAGTTTGTTGTACGAGGGTAGTAAGAGCAGGATGAGTGTGTGTTCTGGGTCTGTGTGCATTGTTTGCAATGGGAACATTCTTGAAGTGCGGTGTGTTGTTCAAGTATCGAATAAAAAACATTCTCCGTTTGCTACTTTTTGTGTCATCGCTGAGAGGAGAATTTTCGATACTACAAGTCTCCATGCAGGTGGGAATTCGTCCCAAAATTGTTTAGGTTTCTGCTAAAGGAATGTGTAAAAAAGAACTTGATCTAAAGACTTTTGCTTTTTCAAGGCGCTTCAATCATTTTGTGTGTTTATTGAAGAGTTTTGTAGATTTACAGGAATAAAATGCATGTACATTCCTCAGTTTGTCGTCAAGTATGTCTAATTGGAAGATATTAATGTATGTTGATGCAGGTTTTTAGGTGTCAAGTGAGAAAAAGTTAAGAATTATTTACAATATTTTTAGTAAAACTTTTACAAGATTCGTAAAAATGTAACACAATTATAACAAGGTATCAGATTTTCTTTCAAAACACTAATCAATTTTTTTTAACGAGTATTTTAGAATTCACAACGACTTTTTGTGCACATATTTTTTACTGGAAAGCAGTCACATATGTTTGCAACAAAACATAAAAATTGTTGATAAATATGCACGGCATATTTTTTCCGATACCTTATTAGAAAAATAGCCTACGACAAATGACTAATAACTTACAATAATTATAAATTTAACAGTCTTATAAAGGAATCATTTCCTACTTCAATTGAAATTTAAATTTCTTTTTCTTCACAAGATTATACAATGTATGAGGATGTTGTAGAACTACAGCTAAATTCTCCTCAAATAGTATAGGTAGTGCTTCAACCGCATGTATTGTAGTCTACAACTTTATTGTGGATAACGGATTTCATGTTGCGAGTGTAGAGGCATCGTTCGAAGACATGAAAATGTCTTCTTTTATATTGGTATTATAGCTTCAACATGAAAATTTTAAACAGTGCTCCTCAGCTCTCCAAAAATAGTTTTTAATTAAAATTTCAACAAATACAATTGTTATAGGCAATTTCATATTGGAGTTTTTTTGTCCGACTTTTTGAGAAGCTGCTTGGGTAACAACTTCTTGCAGTTGTTATTTTTCGAAAATATTTTTAGTGGAGACATGATGGGGCAAATGTTCGTAAAAGGGTCGAAATATTTGTTACACCCCGACCACAGTTGCGAATTGCTCAGAAGTGGAAACAGACGCCGTGTTGTAAAGTGCATGTCTACTCTGCGGGGCTTTTGCCTGGTAGCCATAGAATGGCTAACCGAATCTAATCAGACTCGTTCTTTCATTTAAATGAACTCGTTAAAGAACTCCATGGTAGAAGTTGAGCTACAATATCCTTTTTAAGTGACGGTTAGAAACAGAGAATGAAGTCATCGTCTCCGTCATCTGTTCGTCTCTCTCTGACCGTGTTCGCCGAAAAGCGCTGATTTGCAAGAAAATTTTACAAATTTACTAACGTATTTAAAAATTGTCGTGGTTGGTTGCTACAAAATCAAAAAATATTCTTCGAGTAAAACTGTCTTGTATAGCCAGTTTAATTTCCAGTAATTATTTGGTCATGTTCAGAATCCTCATATAAATAATAAAATTAATCATGTTTTGGTCTCAAATCAATTTATTTTTGAATAAGAGTATTTATAACACCATACGTAATTTTTTATGGGATACTATATTTTGTTTCGTAATTTATTTCATAAATTCGTTTACAAATTAATAAAAGGAATTTTAAAAATTATCATGAATTTAATAATCAATTTATAGAGACATATGTATTTTTCATATTAGTGAATACGATTCGATTTACTTCAGCTTGTATTTACATTTTGTCCTCGAATTTAAACAAATGTGTGGCATCAGAAGCAAGAAAAAGAAACTCAGCATATCTACCAAAAATAACAGCAAAATTGCTTTCCATTGTCGAGGTTTCTACAGCGAACTAAGTAAGTAATTGAGCAGAGTAGCAGAGTTGTGTATATATCTTTTAATCTTGTTTCTTTATTCCTTCGAATTTTTTGTCGAAAATTCAAAGTATGTACTGCGTAACAATCTTTTGTTATGAAGCTGTTGACTTCAAAGAGCTTCGAGCCTCTCTATTGAACGTAACCACTGAAAGATTCGTTCCTCAGTCAGCATTTAGTCGTCCTCAGTTTCCAGTTAACTTCAAAGCTTTGCTTGAAGAAATTTTTCTGAAGAGTGAAAGTTTTTTTTGAATTTTCAGCTCAAGGTATCGACCACAAAATAATGAGCTGAAATATCTCACAAAGATGTGCATTGCAATAACATGTTTCAAAAGAAGAGTACGAATTCGAGGTTTCTGATGAGTATTTTGAAATATTATGAACAATCTACAGGCCTCCGCAATATAACTAGCAGTTTTTTAGGTTACCGATTAGAAAATTAGCTTATTCAGCAAGTGGAAAGTGGCGACAGATTTGAGTGAGAGCAGATTTCGTAGCTATACACGGTGAATGACTGGAAATAGGAAGTAAAAGGCATTAATTCATGGTAATTACAGACAAAATTATGACCAAAAGTCATTAACAAAGTCATATTAAAAAATGGCACATACCCGTATATTCAATATGAAAAATACACTGACCTTGGTGAAACGACTATTTGAGTTCAAGAATTTTACTTACGTAATCAAATAGAATTCACTGGGAAGGAATTATTGATCACAAGCAGCTGAGTTAGTACGTAATTTTGTTCATAACTTGAATGTGCGCTTACAAAGAGATCAATCTCACTGGTTAGAACGAAGAAAATTATACCTCATTTTCCATGCACTACTCCTTTAGAACTATGAGGTATTATTTGTTTTTCCGAATTAAATTCTTTTCCAATTGTTTTCCAGACCTTGTTACTACCAATCAAACATTTACTTTGTTTGAATTTTATGACTTGTATCAGCTTCCGTTACGTTGCTTTGTATTTGCGCAAGGATCAGAGTTGAAGCATTAAGGAAATCTGCAGTTGTTTCACTCAATGTGGAGTGAATGATTTCGTAAATTTCTATCATTGCGAGCTTATCGAGACGATAACTGAGAGCAAGTGAAAACTCCATGTGGAATTATATTAATATTTTTCACAAGGATACATAGGATCCAAGGATACATGTTCGTTGTAACTGTAATGTGCTAGCTTAGTAAGAAGAAAACGAAGCCTGTAGCGGTGAATGGAAACTTTTAGAATAATTTCTACCGAAATTTCACTTGACTTTCATCCCGCTGAAATGAATGTCTTTGCACTAAGAGAACCAGCTTTTAGTTTACATTCTCTTAGTATAAGTATTTTATTTCCAATGGCTGGAAAGAGAAGAAGATCGCAAATGTTCGTACAGCGATATACGGTCTCTTGACACCTCTCCTAGACCTCCATCTTGCATTAAAGAGTGTGGGAAAACTGGTGGGAAAATCCCCACGCCCACAGCGCTGGGAGGCGGTACTATCAAGGGCCTCTTGCAGGCGTGGGAAAAGCTGTCCTTGATATCAGGTGACGACAGCAGTTCACTAATTGACGGTAATGAAGGATGCGATGGTTCTCTGCCTGAACTCACGGCATGTCTGGAATGCTGGGAAAGTGCTTCCTCGTGAAAGAAGTGAAGCTTGGACAGTTTTTAAAGTAAGCAGTTAATAACAAGGATACGGACATAACGTATGGACATAGCGTATCGGATATCTGAGCAAAACTTGTTTACTTTATTTCGGGGTTCTGTTTGAAACATGGATTCGAGAAAGTTTTTTAGGATAGTTTACAGTTCGAGGACTCAGTTTTTTTAAATTCCAAAAATGATAAACTAAAGTTCTCAACTTGCATATTTTCTTACGTACTGCACCGAAATATTTGGAATAAATGGCAATGAAGTAAATTCTATTTCATGATCAACTTGGACTATCAAATTCCAGGAAAACACTCATCATCTAAGAAATATTTCACGGATTCACACCAGTGCTTCCCACGCAGTCACGATAGTGACGAGCTCTTTTGGTCCTCGACGCTGCAGGTGCTGCAGGTAATACAGATGCAACAGATATTGCAGATGCTGCAGGTGATGTAGATGCTGCAGGTGCAGCAGGGGTTACAGTTACTGCAGATACTGGAGATACTACCTGTGCTGCAGCTGCTGCACCTTCATCTGCTGCTTCATCAATTTGATCTGCTGAACTTCTGTCAAAATTCGCTCGTGCATCATTTATGGGCTTCACTTACTTCAGGACACAAGGGGATGCAAAGCACAAGCAAGCATTTCAAGAATTTAGATTTTGTTGATAATAATCACGTAGAGACCATTTGACAGATTATACTCGTATGTGAAGAGTCACCATTTGATGAATTTTTTACTGCCAGGGGTTCGTTTCAATTATGCTGATGATGAATAGCAGTGTTTCAACTTTCAAGCAGATGGATAGCGTTGTTGCAACAGTCATGCAGATGAATAGGATTGTTTCTACTATCCTGCTGTTAAATATGATACGTAGAAAGAAGCTTCATCGTCATGTAGATGACTTCACTTTTAGTGAGACTATTTCACTAACATGATACATGCCAACTGCTTTATTAAGTACTTTATCTACAGTCCCAACAGCAAAAATGATGATAGATGATAGTGCAGAGAATATCTTCGCTCGAACTTTTGAAGCTGAAATACAAATTTTAACTACATTGGGTACGACATCATTTAGTAAATTACTTTTGCGAGGATTTTTTTTGCACATTCTATTTTAATTACTTAATCATTTATGTGAATGTTGAAGCAGGCGCAAATGTCGAGTTTCTGCCAACATGCCAAGAAGCGGCCGCCAAACTGTTCTTTCTATAATTTAGACATGAAAGTTGCTAGTCGAATTGTATGTATAATAGAAAGCCGTCGACAAGCTTTCGAATAACAGAGAGGAATAATTGATTACTAACGACCTAGTGGAGGGTCAATTTACTTGGGAAATTACTGAACTAATGAAGTTAGATTCCTTATGCAGGTACAGTGGTGCAGTGATGTAGGTACAGTGGTGCAGTGGTGCAGGTGCAGTGGTGCAGTAGTGCAGATGTAGTGGTGCAGGTGCAGTGGTACAGTGGTGCAGGTGCAGTGGTGCAGGTGCAGTGGTGCAGGTGCAGTGGTGCAGGTGCAGGTGCAGAGGTACCTTAACATCTGCCACCAAGTCTCCCATATCACCCTCCCTCCACCGTGGTCTCCCACTCAAAAGCTCGGCTGAAATTCGACTCATTTGCCCTCAATTCACAGGCTCATCATTTCTAACCGCTCGACTCGCGTCAAATTTCTCCCTTATGCCTGCATTTCCCAGCCAATATTTGAACATAAGAAGCGGCTATAGCCCCAATAAAAGTTTATCGCTCAATCGCCTTTATTTTTGCTATGGCATTCAGTCTTTCATTCATGCGTTTGTCTTTTCCAATAATAGAATTTGCTCCCTATGTGCAGTACTTTTATTCATGCTCCCGTGATGATGTTTCCCATTAATTTAGCCTTTTTGCTCATTTTTTGAAGCTTATTGCACATATTCATGAAGTTGTGATGTTTGCTTCTAATTGGGAAGTTTGCGCCAGTAACAGTTAAAATATCCCAATATGTGCTGAGCCATCTTATATTTCCGAATTTAAAAAGGTGAGGAATTTTTTGATAAAGTTCTGCAAAAATATATAAGAACTTTAATGGCATGTAGGACACAAAGTGGCCCATGTTTCTGGCTTAATGAGAGTAGAATTTCCTCTCTTCTATAAAGAAAATCCTTCTATTAAAAGTGAAAGTGAAACACTGCAGATTTAAATAGATTATTCACATCACGATACTTTTTTCACACAAAAGTTATGAATTCAAATGTTTTTTGTTTCAGTGAGTGTCGTAAATTGCCTTCAGGAATTTTACGTAAATTATTGTTGGATATTCGAAATAACCTGTCCTAAAAAAATTCGTACTATCAATGAAAAATGAACGTAAATATTTACTATGTCCCAGGTTAGACTAGACGCAGGAACAGTAATATATGCTTGTAACTGAGAGGTAGATAGCTTTATTGCCTTCGTACAACAGTACGTGCAATTTGAATAAAAACTTCTAACCACAAAAGGGTTAAAGTTTGACTTGTTCTTCATAAGGAGTTGTAAATTATCAGCTGAAATTAATGACTGGTTCATCGATAATTTAAGTCAAATCTTGAACAATAATTATTAAGTGATGCTTCGCTCAATCATCGTTTCAAAGTACACTCTAGTCTTAATAGCCTTAAACTTACGCTACAACTATAAAAAAACTATTAAGATAGAAATCTATATTCATGGGGAAATGATCCAACAAGGATTCTTTTCCACTATCCTTATTAACAATATTTCCGTTCCACTATAATTGGTATAAGCGAAAGGGGAAGTATTTGAAAGTAGCTACTTGTGCATGGAAATATCCGATGTTGATTCCCATCTGCGTCTACTAATAGCAGTAACATCTTACACTCGTATTTTTAAATAATTTATTTCTTAGCTAATTATTGTAACGATAATGTTGCGAGAAGATAGATGAGGTACAGACACGTGCTGCACCACAGCGGAGGTTTTCATTCCATCTGTTCAAATTTATTCTGGAACATAAATTCAGGATCTGGATTTTTTAACAGCTTAATTTATCTGCATGAGGCATCTCTGGCATTCTCATATTGAGAAAAATTTAAGGGGGCAATATTTCTCGCCGAAGACATGAACTCATTGACAATTGAACAAATAATATTAGAATATCATGTTTTATGTTGGCCAATTTATTTCCAGGTATGAATTTACGTTTCTCATATTAATTATTTTTCGTTGATAGGTATGAGATGCTTACAAATCTTCATAACCGTAAACAACTTATTGAAAACATGGTGGTGAAACATGCAACCAAAATAATTTCCACCTCGGAATATGGGACAACTAATTTTTTAAGTCAGGCACCATTTGACTATTACTTATTTAGAATTTTTCAAGTTGCCTGATCCTTAATAAGACAGGAAATCGAAACATTATTACCATATCTAATCAAAAGCTCAGGAAAATAAGAACCTTTAGATTCCAACAAAAGTTCCAATCTAACATATCGATCAATTTAGTTGACAAGTAACCGACTGAGAACCAAGCAGAAATTTCTTTATGTGGGGAAATGAAGGGCTCAAATTAAACAAACGATATGGCACAAATTTTATTGTAATTTCTTAAAAATATAGAATAAAACGTTTCACACATTTAAATAGGCGTGAGATAAAAGAAAGATATAGAAGGTATCACAGAAAACTAAAGAACAAATTTTCTTTTCTTTTCACTCATAACAGGTGAAAAAAAGTACGAATTAAAAATGCATACGAAATAATTACAGCATAGAGTTTACATGAAACGCGTTTGATAAATGTTGAATAAATCTTATGAGCGACTTAAGAGAAGCAAGAAGAAGACAGTAAACGAATGCTGTACAGCGATCATACAATAAATATTTACAAACAATAACAATCAAAAAATAAATAGAATAGAAGAAATGTTGTCGAGGAAATTCTGAATACTCGGACATGTGTTTAATGAAGGGGACGATGAAGGAATATACGTAGATGGTTCAAGGGAGCAAATATCTTCGATATTGTTTATGGCTCGAATTTTTGGAAAATTTGCGAGCATCATGTCATTAAAATGAATACCGTAAGATTTTGATTGCAACAGATTAGATTTATGACTTTGAAAGGTCTAAGTTATAAATTTTACATAAACAATCGAATCATTTGTCAATTTTTATTGTTAAAAAAGTAACTCTTGCATCTAAATTTCAAACTGCAGAAACAGTGGAATTTGTAAACGTTCCAAGTCCTCAAACTTAATTTTTCTACTACAATCATCTTTCATACGGAGAGCATAACATGGGCGAAATGTATAATGACATCATAATAAATACCTCCAACAAAATAATTTGGATTTATTTTTTAAGAAATGTGGATTTGTTAGGTGTAGCTTATTTAAAGTTCTTTCTTGCATTAAAAAAGGAACTTTCAAGGTGACGTGTTTCCATACCCACCAAGAATTTTTTTACGTATAAATTTGACATCAAGCATTAACAACCCGTTCATCTATGAAAATATTGTCTGTGAGTATAAAGAAAACAAAATGGTGCAAAATTAAATTGTTGATAAATTGTATAATTTTACCAAGGCCGCCACATGTTCTGAGCATCTTGGTCCAATCTTGCACCCACAATATCGTGTATTCTAGGTGCATTTTCATCATTCCTTGCGTATACATGATTTTGATCTATTACAGGTTGACGACCACGGTTGAATAAATTCATGGCATTGCCCCGAACTTCATTTCCCAAATTTTGCTGTCTAGAAATAGTGTTGCTATGTCCGATATAATTTAAATACTTCTGATTCCTTAACTTTACTTCCGCAGGCGAGCCGTTAAATAAAGGCCTAAATTTAGGTCTTGGAAATATTGCTGGTGGTAGTAGCTGTGAATCGAAGCGAGAATTTGCGGATTTTCTGCTATGGAGTTTAAAGTTTGAAGGCTGATTCAGTACATTTTCTATCGCTTGCAGTGGCTTCCTTATCCTAGTTTCCTGGGCAGATTTTGAAGTTGGACAGTCTCGTGATTGGGATGACGAACATGTTGCCTCACTCGATACTGAAGAAAATAATGATGAGGATGATGCTGTTGCTGCTGCTGATGATGGTGATGAAGATAATGTTGAAGTGTATTTGTCCGATGATAATGAGACAAATGATGTTGGATAATATACTGATGTCAAAGAAGATGGTATAGGATAATCTGAGGAAGGGGATAATCTGAATTCTTTTAAAGCTGTCGAGGAAGACGAGATAGAGGAACGCTTTCGCTGAACTTCTGATTTGGACGGCAGTGCAAGCATGCAACTCGATGCGTTTGGCAAAAAGTGACCATTAGTATTTAAATTTACACGTAGTTTCACAGCTTCAATTTCATTTAAGTTGACATTTTTACATCTTTCGAAATCTGAAGTAAGCACTTGAAATGCATTGGCAGGTTTCGACAGGGAATTTGTTTCTTTAGTTTCAAGTTTACAATTTTCAGTATTACTCTGTGAACTATCATGTAAGCCAATTTTAGAAATATTTATACCTAAAACAGAACTGGATGATGGCAGTGATGTTTCCTGAAAACATTGTTCGTCTTCGGAAGAGTTAACTTTGAAGTTTTTAGGAACATGCTCATCGTCACTCAAAGAGTCAGACACACCTATTCGTTTCCGCTTCATTTGGTTTCTTCCGGCGTCAATGAGAGCCGGATCACTTTCAGCCCTTTGTGAATCGTAGACCAGTTGTGTCCCTTCGTTCGGGGCGACGGTGGACTCTGATAAAAGAGATGTCACTTCCGAGTCACTGCCCAACGGCCAAGTTAGGGCATCGGTGACAGGTACTCCTGCTTCCGCCCTCAACTTGACACTGCTCTGCTGGGTGCCTCTGATTGTGCTCTGCCGAGGGCTACCCGGTTGAGTGCTGGTAGTACTGTGCTTCTGAGTGTTGATACCAAGCTTCCTTAAAGCATTGCTGCTGAAGTTTTCTTCTGTACAAACATTAATATTTTGCACGCTCGTTTTCATGGTCTGACTCTTGCTGATGTTTGTATTCATTGCAGTTCCGCTACCAGTAATCAGTTCATAATTGTCATCGCTTGTTTGCTGGACCTCATTGCTGATGGTCGGCTGAACATCATTTCCATAGTTTGGTTGTGAAGTAATGCTGGGTTGTTCGATGCTTTTGGCAACGCTGCGGATTTTAAGGCTAGTAGCGTTTTGATACTCATCATTGTTTTCTTGCTTGGAATATGCTAGCTCTGAGCTTGTGGTGCAGATAGGCTTACTGGTTGCACAGCAACTTGTACGTGATAATTTTTCCGCACTTTGTAGTGAATAAACTGAGGGATTTTCGCATATTAATGATGCCTCAGAGTTTTGAAGAGTGTCCATCGACAGTGACATTTTATCTACAACCGGAAAACTGAATGGACTGTGTGAAGTAGTTAGAATATCATTACATGTGAGGGGCCTTTCTAACCTATGAAAAGAACTGTTGATGTTAATATAGGGAGACATATGATCTGAATCCTGGGTTTTAAAATCTAATTGGGAAAAGTCAGACGGCAAAGTGTTACTAGCCGATGAAGGTCTTTTTAAAGTATTAGTTTGGTCGATCATAGAAGCTATTTCAGACTTGGGTGGAACACTAGCTGCAAGTCTTCTTGGGCTCTTAAATGAGTGTGAGGATGATGCAGTGGGCAAAATTTGATCACTAGAGCTGCTTCTAAAACAATGTAACGAATCATCAACTGTCGTGTAAGTTGTGTACTCGTCCGAAGCAGCTGGACTCATCCGTTCGTTTGATAAATCATTTATATTAAGATTGTTATTGATATTTTGACAAAAAATTTGTTCCTGAGAGGATAAAAGAGAGTCATAAGGCAATGACTTTCCATGAGTCCTTTGATTGTTACTGGACAATAACTGCTCACTGTCATCAATACGTGAAATGAGGGAACTCAGGTGACGTCTCTCACTTGACTGCACGTGTTGACCAATGTTCGATTCTGAAAGTTTTCTTTCTATGGGTAGTTCCTTGAGACACTTTCTTAAATGATCCATTAATCGGCCTTCAATGGGAACCATGTCTTTTGTCTGGTGCTTATTGAGCAGACTTTCAACGGTCGATAAACACTTCAAAAATCCCGTCACGTAACCCTGATTCACTTCTTTTCTGGGAGTTTGTGTATCGGACGAGGAAAATTTAGTATTCGGAAGTATTACATCAGGATCTATATTTTTATGATGAGGAGGCACAACTTGTGAAATATCCTGCATAATTACGGGAATTCTGGTCAAAGCCTCCTCATTCTTAGGGGATTCTGAGTAGCTTTCTGACTTGACAACGGTGGAGTTACTTTTTCCAGAGGTGCCTGAGACTGGGAGATATTGTGAGGGGAGATTGATGTCAGAGCTTCGATCTTCATTGGAGTAACTACCTTCAACAGCATGAACTTCCTCGGTCCGAAGAGGCTGGCTTGAATAACAAATTTTACTGTCGCTTAAACTTTGTTTACTACTGGTGTACTGGCAGTCGACACCTGAGCTGACTGGGGCGGAAGCGCTTGACGAACGATATTCTTGTCCAAACCAGTCTACGCTTTCTATTTTCGGAAACGACACTAAGTTGGTACAAGTACTTTGGTTATATGAGGTTGATGGGTTTTGTGACCCCTGAGCTCGAAGATATTCTTCACGATGTTTCAATGTATGAGAACAAACATTTTCATCTGCTTCACGTAACTTCTGAGACACTTTGCAAAGAGCATCTAAATTTTCTCTTGATTCAATGGTTTTATCGTCGTTATCATTTTCGGAACTTGATTCTTTTCTTGGAATATTTTTGGATTCTGCAGATATGCATGCTGCAGTTGACTGAACAGACTTGAGATGTCTGACGGTGAGCTCCAAGATGTCAGCCTTCTCAAGCTTGGCGACAGGCTTGTCAGCTGCGACGAGTTTTGCCTCCTTGAGAAGGAGCGCGAGCTGCTCCAGGCTGCTGTTGATGCGCTCACGCCGCTTGCGTTCCATCAGCGGCTTGCGCACCTGAGGAAGCAAGCAAAATACGACTTAGTTGGGGAAATTTTATTCCTTGTGATAACGAGGAGTTCTTATGTTTTACTTTGCACTTCGTGCGTGAGGTATTTGAGGATCTCGGGAAGAAAAAGCAATAATAATATTATGCTGCAATTATTTATAAAACACAAAAATGTGATTTTTATCATGTAAATTAAAAAAAATGAAATGTTAAAAACTACATCTTTTGAAAAATTTCATCATAAATTGAACAAATAGTTTAAAAAAAATGAAAGAGGGGTCGAGGGTTTCAGGTTCGCCATTTAACTCTGGCTGGTGAAATAATCGAAAACGCATCCACGAACAAAAAAAAACAAATTTGCGACAACGATTACTTACATTGAGTTAGTGTAGCAAAGTAAAACGGAAAATCTCTCAGAGACAATAACAAGAAGAGATATGAAAATTAGAATGAATAATAGAAAAATAAAGAAGGATAGCTTCAGTAATATTGGCCTATGAAATTCGAAGCATCGGAATAAATTTGTCCCAAAAATATTTTACAGATGTTTTGAAATTCTGGTAGGGAGACCAGGTGTATTTTACTACCTTCGTACGGCCTACTGAATTTTATTGTACATAATGTTCATTAAGCCTATATTGTAATGCCATTTTAGGTATTATCTAATTTTCTTTAAAAGAGTCAGCACAAACGACCAATCATATGTCAGTCTTATTTTTTCTTAGTAAATTAAGGAGCTTTTCCGCTGGAATGGCTCTCTATCAATACTGTTTCATAATTTACGTTCCTAGAGATTTTTTCATGATACTATGCTCATTCTCCCCTCTGCACTGCCTGAGTGTATTCTAACCAACATTCTAGCACATGAAACAGCAGTAGCTAGAAATAGAGTACCAGAAACAGTTTCCAATTTTCTATGATGCCAAATGAAGTTACTCAACGTTCTCAGACTTTGGTGCTAAGAAGCGGAGTAATAATTTAATTCACAAGAAAAACTTGTTATTAATTTATACTGTTTCAGACGTTACTTAAAATTTCTTTTGTCAAGTCTTATTTTAGTGTAAAATAGCATACACTGAAAGTGAACGGATATTTATTCAGTCATTGCACCTGAAAAATTCTCACACGTCAAAATAAAATCACACATGCCATTGATAACTGCCAGTCATTAAGGCGTAGCACTTTGAATTCGGACTTTCGTTCCCCACTAGGTTGCACTGGTACGCAAGAGAAGTATTACACATGGCAAGTCGTTCAGAAGGAAGTCAAAATAAAAATATGCGACCTCAGATATAAAGTATATACGACGGATTAAAGGAAAGCACAGAATGAAGTTGAAAATGCAATGGTCGGTATGTTAATGTGATCACCAGTTTTAATAATAAAAATACTACGAATTTTGTTATTAAAATAAATATTGCGCTTTTCATAAGCATTTCTGTAACAGTTTAATTGCAATTTGGATTAACTCAGAAAGGCATGTTTTCAACAAAAGTCCATAAATATTAATTTAAATAAACTAACAAGGGTACAAAATGAAGTGCATCGATTGACATAGCTCGCTACAGCTAGCAAACATTTACAAGTATGCGTGTCGAATGAAACAAAAAAAATCACAGAGGGAAGAAAACTAATACGCTCGAAGGTATTAGTGGAAGACTTTGGTTGCATTGCACGTCGTCATACCTCTTGAAAAAGACGAAAAGAAACAAATGAAAGCATACGATTAACCCTTTAGCTCCTGGTAAAATAATGTACTATGCGAAGCGAAGTCCACTATAAATGAATAGGAATGCCTCGTGAGAATGCCCTCAAGTTACGTCTTGTTGACTCGGACAGACATTCTGCGCCTACCCGTGAAGACTTTACAATCCTACATAAACGCTAAGTCCTCAACATACGCGGGATTTTAACCTCCTAATACCACGAATTTAACAAAAAAATATGTATTTACTTACCCTCCGGGCTTCGCTAATGGGTCGAGACTGTTTGGGTGGCTTCGACGTGGCAGGGGCAATTCTGTGCATCTTGTTGGATCACGAGTGACTTTAGTCAGCGTTTACGGAAAGTTTTCTTGAGTGGACGTAATGTTATTTTTTGTGGACTTTACGTATATCTTCCATCAACAGGGGAATTAACTATATGGTATATTTTGAATAGATTTAATTTTTCACTCAACTCACCGTTTCGTTTAGCAAATGCACTCAAACGTTTCTAGGGATGAAAATAGAGTATACTCGTTTTAATATAACAAAAATGATTCCAAGAGACCAAAGTAAAGTATTCAGTTGTAGGATCCTGTTTCAAAATCCCAGATGCAACGTAACATCCTTGGTACGCAGCAAGACGTGCGCTCAATGTGCGTGCACCAACTCTAAGCGAGCCTAGAAATCGAGTGTCAGCCTCGGGCAAAGTAGACCGTTACGAACGTTTTCTACCTGATCCTAACCCCGCCCACTTGTTTCAGCCAACTCCACTGGGTATCATCTATTTAACTTCTATTGTAGAATGAAAAGTCCAAAAACGGATATAAATAAATATGTGATACTAATTGAATTTTATTAATCAATATTTTGGAAATTGGATTATTCGTAATAAATATTTCGATCCGTTTAAAGGAGTTTAAGTTGAATACATTGGGCGTACTTCTGGCACTCGGCTGGCTGTGGTTCCCCACAAGACTCTTCTGAAAGATCACCTGTCTCGCGAACATTTGTCGTGTGTCTAGTGAACACGTGCAATTCAAAAACACGTTAGATGATTTATTTCAGTGTAGATATTGTTCTTGAAGGACCAACTTGGTGGTCAATATATAAATCGGATAAGTACTTAATTATATTTACGGTAGTGACGGACCTTACAATGACATTCAGAGGATTCAAAATGCCACGTGAGTGATTTTACTTCGGCACGAGGACGTGGCGTGGGGCATCATGGGTCGCACTTACTACACGTGTCACGGCTGTCACTGTGTCATGCAGAGGACGAACGTTGGCACACTGTCACCTCCAGACAGTCATCAAAATATGTCAAAAATTTATTCAGAAATCTCTGGTTAATAGAATTTAGAGGACTTCAATGTTAGGCAGGCCATTAATAGAGTAAGAAAGATTAGTTCTAAATGTATTGAAACGTCGTTTCGGACGCTAAAATGATACATAATTTTGTAATAGTTGGCCAGTTTTTTAGATTAGATTTGTATGTTGATCAAGTTAAAAATAATTTTTAAAATTTTTAACATAACGGATGTAATCTGCAATATTTTCCAATCAGGTTGGTTTATGGATAAATGCATCGATGAATTTTCATTGAATATTTTCAAAAATTCTTCCTAAATTAAACAATAGAAAATCAAAATTTTGTTGATATTTTGTTTCAAAATTTAAAATAGAAGCCTAGTAATTTATAAATCATTTTAAATCCTCAAATTATGGAAATATGTTTTCTTTCAAAAACTGCTTTCAAGCATACAAGGGTTTCGCAGAGTTCTCAGACTTATTATTGATTTATACAGTCTATAATTCCAATTAAAAATTAAATTGATGGCTGTATTGAAAGATATCGGTTCCAATATGAGAAAACAGACATATCTGAGAATTTTCTTACATGACCTGACATATTTTAGCTACGTTTTTGCAGAGATTCCTATTCATATGTTGGAAAAACTTGGCTTATAAATTTTTAGGTTCATCTTGCAGTAGTATGGTTAAACTTAAATCAACTGCTAAGAGAAACTGTAAAGTTAGCCCACGTTTGTGGAGAGAATAGCATGGAAGGAAGCGAGAGGCTTAGGGAGCAAGGAAGTGGAGCTACAGGTACCAAGGCCTTCAACGGTTCTGCCCAGATCAATGAAAGAAAATAAGATGGAAAAAGTATGTCGAAAGAAGAAAAAATAGAGCGTTCAGGAGAATTCATGACAAAATATAGATAGAAAAGTTTAGATAACACTGGCGATGATAGTTATATACATATTTTACGTGGGATGAACAAATTGCAGCTGGAATGAGGGAAAATTGTAAGTTAGATGAAATTATATTAACAGATGATAAAGGAAAAACAATTGTGTGGAATAATTTCACTGAGCTAGAAGAATAAAAAATAAAGCATCAGAAGTCAAATGAAAAAGGCTAAAGTGTTAGTTAAAAAAAAGAAAGAAGTATAATCTAGAAATTTAATATAATAGGTTATGAGATTAAGAAAGCTGCACAATAACTTTGCTGAATTGAATTCAAAGTTTTTTAAAGTCTTTCATTTACCAACAACTTGACCAGTACATTTTTTCTGACATTTAATAAGTTTTCGTACTTGTCAGTGTCGAAGTCAATCTCAGGTCTTGCCTTGAGGCGCAGTGGACGACCAGTGAGGGCAGTAGTAACTGTCGTGATCACCAAGCTTAAGAATGTTGATACTTTTTAAATTCAATATAACGCAGACGTAACATTCATTTAAATAAACTATGTTACGAGATATTTTTTATGGAAGTTAGATGGTTACACTTGTTTATAATGTGCAGTATACGAATAAGTGGGAGTCGTTTGGGTAAATTTGCTATATATAAAATAGTATGGTGATTTTCGTTGAAAAATAATGTTGAATAGCCCTCAGATTATTTGATCTTTACATTGTAGCGTGTGTCAATAAAGTCATTGAGGAATTGTCGAGAATGAGGAAAAATTAAATGGAAAACAAAGTTTACTTACAACTCTTAAAAATATAAACTCTACGCACTAAGCTCAAAATATTTCATTACTTATACATATGTTGATGGAAGTGAAATTTAGATACAATAACGGAACAATTTAGATAAACAGAGTCGTTTTATGTTGCCTATAATCGTTGCCTGGCCTGTATACCAAGTTTCACAACATTCTGAGATATTGACCAAAAAACTCGAAAAATTTCGTAAGGGGATAACCCTTTACATTTTTTACATAAATCGAAAATTTTTCAAATCAATAACTTTCCTAATAGATGGGTTTTTAAGCATGCGTGGAGCACCAATGTGTTGAAAAAGCGAACAAATACCTAAGAATTGCCAATTTATTGATAAATCCAGTGCATCATACCAGAAAAAAGTATGTACCGATTAATTCTTTCTTTAATAATGAATGGACTATTCAGCAATGAAACTGGCTCACCCAGGGAAGCACAAAATATAATAATAATGTACTTAAAAAACATGGGTGTTTTATCCAAAGTCGTTCTTTTACAAATTCCAAGTAAATATGTAAAACGACATGAACGAGTATTTACGATGAGGTTAGGATGAAGTTGAACGTAAAACCAAGTTTAGTTACGCTAAATTATATAGGAAGAGTTGTTTGTAATTTTTGCCCGATCTTTTAAGAAAAAAAGTTTACGACGTACTGTGTTTATTGATCTGAAACTTGAGTTTAAATTTTATGAAAATCCAGGTGTGCTATAGGCATAAGAAAATGACACAACATGTCCTAAAATTTTTTCCCTATGGTCCAAGTACATCAAATGTGAGAGAAATATTTAATAAAAACTAGAAGAAAGGTTTCTCAGTGCTCACGCTTCCGAATTAATCGTGATGATTACGGAAGAATCATAAAATTATTTGTGAAGTTCCCTGTTCCCTTAAATGGTGTCGAATCCTTGTAAAAGCCTCGCTCCTCTCAGCACAAATGTCTTTTTGATTACCACATTCAATATCTTACAGAGTTCAATACGTAAAGAGAAACTAAAAAGAAGCATAATATTTTATTTTGTAATTCTCTATTATCCAATTTTGCTCAATAAAACTCCTCTAAAGTACAAAGTTTCAGAGATTTGATAGTTTAAGATTTGACCAAAAATTAATTGTCCAAATGTGAGAAATGAAAGAAAAGGATCGATAATACAATCTCGATTTTTTGCATTATTTTAGAGTGACATTCATTTATGAAAATTTGATTTTTCCAAAACGCTACAATGGATTTATGAAAATAATAATCTCTTTTCGCTACTGTTTCGGAAATAAAACAGACAGAAATGCGAAAAAATCTGCATTTTCCGAGCAAGTCCGCTTTCCTATTTCTGTCAATGAAGGAAATGAAAAATAAACTGGACTTCTCGAGCCAGTATTTCTGTATCTGATTCATTATTGCTCACTTACTTCCATGATTTAAAACAGTCATCCATTCATTTAAAAACAAGAGGATGAATAATGCATCAGGAAAACCTAAATATGATTACGGCCCCGAACCATGATTTAGTTGCGCGATGTACAAATGTCGACCGCATGCTTAGCCCACAAACCAGCTCTTAATCCTAAGCAATTGTAAGCTAAGCTGGAGTCCATGAGACAAACCTCAAGAGACTAATTAGTGAAACCGCTACTTTTTTTTAGGAGTAAACTTCATCGGATTTACCTGAACACGGGCCACGGAGCGGAGAAAAAAAAAACAGGAACTGTGACGCCGGAACCACAATTGCGGATTGTGGCTCATGCACATCATGAAGTGGCACAACCAATAGTGTGATGGGTCTGATGAGGTTTCACTTCTTCTCATATGCCAAAATAATGAACGCAGTTTATTATTAGGGTCTAAGTTCTGAGTCATTTTTTTGGGTTTAGAATACTAATATCGTGATTGATTTTCTATTACATTTATGGCACACTTTTCAACTCATCTTTATTTTTATCTTTAATAAATTTGTTCCCTCTTATCACAATTGCCATTTTCTTCACTTTCATAGACTACTTTATCAAAACTGCTGTAGTTTATTTTCATCTACTTTTGCGATTAATTATTTTTCCCTCTGCACTAGCATATTTGCTCAACAAGAGTCCACCACTGTGTTAAAATGAACAACTAATGCCTTGAATGAAAACATGAAAAAGTGAATAAAACTAATTAGGTGAAAACAGGAAACCACAATTTCTGTAATTAAAAGAAGGGAGTGCAGTGCAAATATCGTGGTTGATAATTGATTACAATACGCCACGAAACTACATACATAATAAACAGAAAAAGAATTAACGAAAACGAGTACTCTGTTTTCACTAACCAACTTAGTGATGATGAAAAACATACGATGATTTATAAAATGACAATTATTATTTTCACCTGGCCAACTTAGTTATGAAGATAAACATAAAAGATAATCGGTAAAATCCGAAGCGTAAAGCTAGAAAAATAGTTCACACAATTTTACACCATTTGATGCAATGTGATATCATGCTGAAATTACTACCTATTTACGTCATTATCCCATGTATTCCAGAAAGACTTTTTAATTTTCTTGCGATGCACTCAGCTTTGGTTTAATGTAATATTATATTCTGATATCCTCTTCACCAACCTAAATGTGATACGTAGGTATGCATATCTCAAATTATAATCTCTGATGAGATTGACCTCTAAGTTTTTATCTTACGCAATTGTGTAATAAATTTACATCTCCCTGATATTGCACAAGAACAGGCTTCGAGGTTGATTTATGCTTAACATAATTCGTGGCATTTGTTTTCTTATTTTTACTGGGAGCTGCTGGAGGTCCCAGGATCGTAGCATCATGTTTCCAGAGGTGCTTTTCCAGCCGCGAGGATGGCTGGTTTTCTGGCCACGAGATCCAACGGACGCCCAGTTTTTCTTTGACGCTTGTGGTCCACGCCGACCGGAAGTGTAAAAAGGTAAACTGGATTGTGGGATAGAACTGGACCTGGAATTGAAAATTCATTCTGGACTGGGAATCATGCACCATACAAAACATTGCTGCTTTTGTTCCAGTACAATATTCACAGTGAAATGTCCGCATAGTGGCAAAACATCAATAACTTTACTAGACTAAGATCTTCGGTAAATCTCTTTGAAATTCCATTGAGAAATGTGATAAATTCAAATGTTTATATTAGGTCAGAATTGGACAAATGAACAGTACGTTCCCGTTGATTAGAATAGATAAAAGCTTTGAAGAAGGTAGGGTCATTACAATGCAAAACGACTACTGCAACTTTTGTGAGGAAATAACACGGATGGGAAATCTTTCATCAGCATATCTTTTTCCTGTGCTCTAAAGTATGGACTTGATTTTTTATCTTTAATAACATTTAAATAAATCAAAATTCTAGCTCTGATCAAATGCAGCATTTGAGACAATAGGTACTGTTAGTAAAATGATAGGGAACAAAAAACTTTGAATGCATCCGACATCAATATTTGTTAGTTTAGCTGCTTCCTCCAAGTAGAGTCGTGTAAACACGACAACGCGCGTCAGGTTCATCACAAAGTGACATCAGCAAGACGCGCATGTGTGATTACTTCTCACAATAGAGGGCATGGTGCTTCAGGATCAGAAATGATAAATGGCAGACAAGAAAGCTTCATCTGAGCGATCGAACTCCCACCGACCGTTGCTAAACGCATTACCATTACCTTCTCCTACCTGACCAAGCAGCCTGCGCGTTCACGTCCTGCCTTCATTTTTGAGATCTTCTTTTCTGGACATTTCTAATTAAAAACAAAGGCACTAAACAGATCTTTAGAATAGAAAAATAAAATAAACATTATGATAGGTATTTTTACACAATTATTTTACGTAATTACGTAGGATTTTCACGATCAAATTCAGTGTTTTGCGTTTGGCATCTATGTTCAGCAAGAGTACTTCAAGGCGCTGTTCTGCGTTCCCTCAGGATCATCTGAAATGATTTTTGACCATCAATTTATTCTTCCTTTGAGAAGCACTTTTACGGATTTTCTTTCATCCGAAACTGGATTGGCGCTCGGTAGCTCTTGAAGTGTCTTCTTTTCTATTCTTTATACAGATTCAGTGGATATCCTCCAATTTTAAACGACGGAAGATGCTGTTATAGATGTTAGGGCGTGATGGATGTACGTATTTGTATGACGCTTGCACTTGTTCGGTTTTGTTTAAAACCGCCTAGTAAAATGCAATCTCGCCTAAATTACAAACTCGATTAGTTGGGAAACCCGAATGAAATTGATATGAGGATGGTTTAATTACAAAGAATTTTACAATGAGTAGTTAACCTTATAGTTGTATTATAATTCCTATTTACGTACCTCTGTCATCACTATTAAATAAAAAATGAAGCGCAAATTTCGAGAGCAAGGAAATGGAATTTTGAGTACAAATATGCGCAAGCACAAACGTACGAAGAAAAAATTAATGAGAATTCGAAGTAAATTAATAACATTGTATAACAGATTGGCATTAACACGTTCTAACAATACTCAGTGCCCTGAAATACGATTGCAGATACTTGAACCATCAAACAAATAAATAATTATAGAATGATCTAAATGTGATTTCGGATAGGGCTGCAGTATATTCTTCTGAGCCAGAATACTCGAAGTTTAATGAACAGTAAGGGTTAATTAAGAATATTCGAGAGAGAAAGTGATTCAAGAACTCGCCAAACTCTATAGGGTACTATCTGGTATCGGGGTGTCTCTTAGTATTAATTGAGGCATTACTTGATTATAAGTATCACCTGATACCAGTGCATCACCAAGTACTAATTACCTGGTATTGGGCATTACCTTGTACTTTGGTATTATCTACAAAATACTACATTATTATCTGGTACTTGGGTATTACCTGCTATTACAGTATTACCAGGTGTATACTAAGGTATCGCCTGATATTGGGGTAGAATCTAGTTAACTTGGTCACCGAAGGCCAAAAAATATTCCGTGTAGAGCGGAAGTAATCAAGGGAGGAGTGGCCGAGAGTAATGAGAGTGAGGTCGTCTAGGACTTAGTTCCGCTCTAATCTTGTGATGACTCTGTGGTCCAGGAGACTTTATTACCTTACAGAGAGACCGCCCTCGTAAATGCCTGTTTTCGCACTAGGAAATCTTCCTCTGTCCCGGAAACTTTATTACTTCACAGCTACTTCATCTTATTGTGGGGGTTTCATGCATTCAACGCAGAATAGTTTCATGTGTCGATTCGGTTTAACTTTGATAGAGAAATGCAACATTATCTAGAAAGTAAAATATCAAAATTGATTAATTGACAAATGGTTGTGGAAAAGATATTAATAGTTTGCTAAGCCACTACTAATTACTCGCTTATAATTTAATGAATAACAGTCTGGAAAAACTTCTCTACGTTAGGAATACACAACATTTAAAAGTATTATGACTAATTTTAAGAGAAGTTTGGGATTGACGAGTAACGAAGAAACTTTTTGGCCAGCGCTCGTTTTTTGGAATAGTAATCTGTCATCTACTGTCAGTAAAGTGAATAGTAATCACTTACAAGTAGAATTATAATTTATACCATGGTAGTAAATCACTGCAGTTTCAGGCAGGGCAGAGGGTCATGAAACAGTGATTGTTTTTAAACAAGTGTGCGAAAATATTGTGTGAAAGCATGAGATAGGTAAGAGATTCAATATCCAATAAGTTTTCTTTTGGTAAGTATGTAGGTTACAATGGAGAAGAAGGTAGGGGATAATTTTCTTGTACAGATGAGGTAAATATCACAGTTGAGTTTCATTGGTGAGCAGGTGTGGAGGTTCTCGTCAACGTCTTGAGCTCAAACGAACAAAATGAGGTGCGTTTGAGCTTAATTTTCTATTTTGAATGCAGTGATTGGTGGCAAAATTTGAAAACGATAATAATTAGAGGCGTTTAGGGATAATGGGAGTAATGGTAATATTGGAAGACGAAGTAGTATTATAGAAACGATAAAACTTTAAGAACTACTGTCACGTATTGTAACAAAAACTATGGAAGAAGACAGATTTTTTGAATTTTATCTGTGATATATTGCAGCTCATGTCAGTGCCAGCGCAATTAAATTTACAATTTATTTAATGATAAAAACATTATTAAAGGAATAACATATTACAACACATTTATGAAAACGACATTAATGATAATTCAGTAACTACATGAAGTTGGACGTAACATTTATCTTGACTGCTGTTAAGAACGAGCAATCATATGACTGAATAGTAGTTTCATTAACATTTTTTTCTGACGCAATAAATATTTCATGCAATAATTTCTACCAGTTACGAGCACATCCAGTATTCCTCGACACATCGCTGCCTGATCATGTCATACTTGGCAGTAGTTTTGCAATTGATGGAGCTGTTGAAAATTTTCAAAAGATTTATTGATTATGGGTGCACGAAAATGCTGAAGAAATGTCTCAGAAATTTGTTACTGTATCTTGAATAAGTAGCTAAACATAGTAATTAACACGCATCAAGTTGCTCTATTCTCACGTTGCCTCAAGACCTCATAACATTCAAATTTAAATATTACGCAGTCGAGGCATCGAAAATTTTTTTTGAAACTCGTAACGATGTAGAAAATATTTTATACTGATGATATCATATGAGAATTCTGATGAAAAGATTCGCTCTCAACGACCACTCAGGGTTACAAAATTGCCGACTACTCAACACTTGGAACGCCTTCAAAAATTTTCATGTCCGCTTTCCAACGCTGGGCAAGAAAATAACATGAAAAAGAGCCCCAAGTAAGAGGATAATGTGAACTTAGGAGTAACTTGACACTTGGGAAGCGCAGAAAAGTTTCACGTTGCTAAGTCGCCTAGACGTGCTCCGGAACACTTCCTTTTTGACGTGCCCGCTTCGCGGTAGCAGATTAGTGCCGGCAAAGTTCATGTGGGTCAGAGACACTGGACTACGCTTTTTGTGATGCTAATATACAACGCAGAGGATGCATCGCAAACCTAATTTTGGCCGGAAGTGGACCACGTTTGATGATGTAGAGAATTTTCTGTGCAAACGTGAGTGCCGTAGTGCAACAGAGTGTGTTTTTCTCACAATCTTCTACACTGATTGAACGCGCATAAGATCATGATGTAAAGATTTTATGTAAGTGGTGTCTGTTTAAGCAGGATATTTTTAAAATTACGCGTTGAATCGCTAATAAAAACTTGACTTTTATATCACTTCTGAACGTTAGCGAAAGAAAACTGGCTATAGTTGGAAACTTTCATTGCTTTTCATTTCTACTTGAAAAATTTACCGTGAAAATGAATAAAAATAACTCGAAAATATCCTTCTTCGAGTTACTCGTAAAATGTAAGAATATTATCTAAAATGTATACCCTCAGTATAATTTTTTTATCAGAAAACTGGGGAAACAGTTGATCTAACCTCTTGATTACTTCGATTTTTAATTACTTTAACAAATTATCATGAGAGAAGACCAAGCTAATGGAGCTGCAAAAAAGCTCTTTCTTCCCAAGCGAAGAAAGTCTTATTCTCAGGTGGTCTTTGGCAGTACACCCGGTTTATTAAAAGACTTCGTTTTTTGTCATCGTTTTGGCAGTTTCCCAGGGTGGGAACAATGGGATGCCCTGCAGGAAGGCCGGAGCTGCCTTCAAAAGATGACTCCGTCTCTATCTAATTGCGGTCCGACGGTTTTTCGATAGCCAGAAGAAAGCACTCCAACTTAGGCTTAAGGAAAATATACGAATTGATTAATTAGAAAATAAAACGAAAAAAATTATGATCATCAAATTTTGATGGCAATAACGGTATGAAAACACTTGTAAAGGAAACATACATTTAATTTTGTTTAGGAATCACGTATTCTTAGTAGTTCATTGTGTTGATAAATCTGATGACATGAACGAAGATCTAATTCTAATTGAATTTTAATTGTTGTTGTGATATAGAGCTGAGTAAATGTTCATGGTAACGTGTCCAAAATATATGACGTGTTCAGGACCAGTTGTGCCATGTGTTGTTGACTATTTGCGAGAAAAAGAGCTACGATTATAAACGATTTGTTTGCTTATACGCATATACGAGTATGATGGTGCTGTAAATGCATCACCAGAGGAAGGTCCTTTAATTTGATTATTACCAAATGTGAACACACAAAAGTCTATAATAGTGCCTGGGTTACGTACCCAAATCTGCCCGCATTATTCTAAAATTTATTCTAAAGTTTAGTTCAATTTTTTTAGAAAAGAAAATTAGCATCTTCTGTTGAATATGTTTTTTTTGACAATTTTTTTCCAATACAGGGCAGTTTCATTCACGTTGAATATTTGCTGGTGAGTAATTGGCAGTTTTTCCTATCAATAATTTTAAAAGTAAGTCTTTTCTCAGAATCACTAAGCGAATTATCACAAATTGAAAGTTGGTTTTATTTCACGAACAATGAAGTTGGGATGAAAACCAATATATTAGAAAATCTACGGAATTCTGTGCCAAGTTTTGAGATTTATCAAATGGTTCAAATCTTGTGTCGGTGATGCAGGTGAGGTAACATTGCAGTAGTCCTCTGAATGTCTTAGTAGTTATCAAGAAGGATCTCGGTGACACCTTATCATTCATAAAAAAGACGGAAGTCGGTGGACAAGCACAGCAGCAGTTTCTGTGACACCTTACAAGTGCCGACTAATATTACTAACATTTATATAAATACATTAGTGACATGCGTGTACATTGTTGACACGCGTGTTAAGGTGCATGTTTTGAAAATTCTGAAAAATTTACTTGTGAGCTACGAGCGTGGAATTTTTGTGTTCAATCTCAGATATTTCAGGAAATAATATGGCAAAAGACTGATGATCAATGGAGGAGTTCATAACGCATCACGGTCCGTAAATCAAAGCTCTTCTGCTAGTAATATGAATTTAATCAAAAACACACCCCATGATTCATTCTCAATATAACATCTGATGATGATGTTCCTCATACTATGATTAGCTCATGAGGCATTGTGATGTTGTAGAAGAATTAGTTTTTGGATGTTACGTAGAAAATCTGAAAAAATCCAAATGTTCTCTGCCATCTACTGACACACACGAGAAACAGTTTTACTTTGAGAAGAGTCCCACTGGAGTAGAGGCTTCTCAGTTCTTTCGTTTTTTGAGTTTTTAATGGACACAACACCTACATCTGTGCATAATCTTAAATACAGAAAAACATTCCTCTTGCTATGGGGAATTAAATTTGCGAGCTAACTGAGGAGAGCGCATGGGCACCAGCATCTCCTGCCGCTCAGCTACATGGAGTGACTTTTTCAAACAGGTCTTACGAAAATAGATTAGAATGAAGGCGTAGAATGTATTGAACACGTGGATTAAAAAGATTACGATGATAATTTTAAGCTTGGGGGAAAGATTTAAGAAGTTAAACCTATAGATTTCTTCACGTATATTTTACATTAAGCTGCATTCCAGTTGAAATATTCTTGCTTACGTATGGTTAAATTTTACTATGTGAACTGTACATATACACATTTTATTATTTTATATAAGGTAACCCAATACATACTATTTATGAAATATTTTTTACAGTTAATTCGTATGTGATCATTTTCGCTTATTCTGCATTTTCAACACTATAATAAATATATTCGAAAGTTCCCCACGACACGGGATTTTTAACGATTTCTTGACAGCTAAAGGAAATTATTTTACAGTACGTATTCCTGTTTGAAGTTTTTCAGTTTATTCGAAGGACAAGATTAATTTTAGATTTTAGCAAGCTACAAAAACGTTTAGGATAAAACAATTTTTCTCAGTTTGTGCGCGCAGCTTTGGCTGAGGAAGGCTCCCTACGGCCTCAAAAAACTGCTGCTACAAAGGCAGAAAAATGTTCATTGGGGATCAATTGGTACGCACAAAAGATGACAGTTCGGGTGGAGAAACTCGGAGTATTTTACGGCGACCGTCCAGACAAAACTTTTGAAATAGAAAGGACATTTTTGCGAGTGCGTTTGTGTTTCTTGAGCTCAGAAAAAAGAGATGCACTTACATTTTCTTCTCTAGCCCTACAATTCGACTAGGTTGAGCGTGACACACGCGTATCCAACCAACGTACTTTCTAACACTTGGTGAGGACAATTTTGAAGTAAAATTATAGACAAATAATGAGTGCTGAAATTGATTATCCACATTTAGCGTCTGTATTTAGCTGTCATCAGATAAATTGATTTCCTAAATAAAACATTTCTGAAATAATAAACTCAGTAGATTTTTACAAGCTGCTTAGAGTATAACCTTCTTTGATGATAGATTTTTTAGATTATAGAGCATAGATTGTATACTTTTTAGATGATAGACATTTGCTAATAAACTTTTTGAATTTTTGAATCCTTAGATGACAGACTTCTTTGATAATAATTGGTTCCTTAGAAAATAAACTCAAATGATTGGCTCCTTAAATAATAAATTCCTTAGATAATAAATAACTTACAGATCATTATTAAGGCAATACCTTGATTTGAAATTTCGAGTACAAAGAACAGCAACCTCCGAGTAAGGCTTTCAGTTGGATGACTTCCCTTTCCATAACATTGAGTGTCTCAAACAAGTACAGCGTTTTCAATAAAGAATCTGTAGTGTGAAAGGTAAAAACAATTCGATCAAGCATAATTTTTGCCCAAAAACTATGGGCCAAACATATTTCAATTGAAAATGCATTTTATCGTTTCAAGCGTGGTCACAAGCAACGCGAAATGAAAACTTACAAAGAAGTTTTGACGCCAAGATATGTGACAGATGTGCACACGCAATCCTTATGTTTGCTTCGTACGAGCGGTGTGCAGTTTTTCTGAAGAAAATTTCACTTAATGAGATTTTGTGTCTTTTGTTTTTCCATCGCTTTAACTTTCATGGTGCACGTTTAGCCTGAAACAAAAACACTAAATCATGAAAAATGTTAGTGTATAAACAACTGAAATGATTTCTATATTTCAGCTCAAAATTGCCAATTCTTTGTCCTTGCACTTCACTTTTAGAGAGCATTTACACATCAGCAGGAGTTAGCCACTTACGGATCTACAGATCTACAAGAATTACCTATTTACGGATCTTCAGAGAGACACGAATCACCTGGTTAGAGATTTATATTTCGGCCGGAATTACCTGTTTACGGATCCAAGTACCAGGTAGAAATTACCTGTTTACGGATTTACACACACCTCATCTAGTCAAACAACCACACTAATCTAGTCATACATTGAGAATCTGCAGGTCATAAACCATCATAAACCAAGTTGTAAACCAGCAACCACTAGTGTTAAGTTATGCTCTATTGGTATTTATAACTCGGAAATCAACGACATCAGCTGTTTTCCTGCTATGCACTACGTGCTTGTTGCTATGCACGACATGTTTGTCGGTGCATAGCAACAAGCGTTTATTCATTTGTCCTACTGCAATAACAAATTTATTTTACTATTACAGCTTTTGTTTTGAATTTGACTGTCATATTTCAAACGTAGACGTGACAAGTTGAGTTTGATAGAAATTTTAGTTGAATATTGTTTCATAGAGTTTTCAACCTTTTTGTAATACGAGTATATACTGATGCACGATCTAAAATTTTTCAGAATTCAAATGACCTTGCATTTAATTGTATATTTTCCTTAAGTTGAAATGTCAACGTCATGCCATACCAGATGCATTTCACTCTCTTTTAATTTCGATGCACAGAATACATTCATATTGACATCATAATACTAAAGCAATGACCATAAAATTGAACTTGGGCGATAGAATTCATAGACGATACCTAAAAATTGTCTTTGATATTTAGCAATTTGAAATTACGAGTACTACTTATAAATACCTGTTATATACGAGAGCATAAAGAAATGATGAATGAAAAAATTGTTGCAGTTGACTGATTCAATTCAATAATAGTACAAGAGTTTTAGTTTGGTTAGAAAATCTATCAAAATTCGATCGTCTTGAATGGGATTTAATTTGCTCGTGTACATTTCAAGCATAGCTCTATGCCTCGTTAAAACAATCAATAAAACAAAAGAGGATGGTGAAAAAATTGCATATTGAATTGTTAGTAGCAATCCGGTATTAAATATTTCAACTCATATTTAGTCGGAACTTGTAAACTAAAATTCCATTATAAGATACACTTTCAAATACAACATCCGTTGAACCAACCGATAATATCTCAAAAACGCACACGAAAGTAATCTTGTTTTTCTCGAACAGCGTTATTTCAGTACAGTTCAAAACTGAGTAGCAATACCCACAACATCCTATACATTTATGAGACCAATATCTGCAAGGTGCCGTAGTTGAGGGTATTGTGAGGACATTGTAAGGAGGACAATGCAAAAGCACGGTCGCACGAAGTCGAACCTGTCATGTTAACTTGTTGTCCGACTAGACCTTTAAATCAGACCTGTCGTCGCCCGGTAGGGGTCTTTATAGCAGAACTATGGCTACTGGAACAGGTCTGAAAGAGCTGGAATAGCTGACCAAAGACTTGAAGTAGATATAAATAGCGTTGAAGTTTGGAAATGATTTCAGACAAAGGTTTAGGGCTGGTAATTGAAGTTCAGTTTGGGAACTGAGACATGGCATGTAATGTAGAAGTGTATTTAAGTGAAACTGTGAAGAAGATGTATGTGTAAGAGCCTTCTTACATACAGTTAACTGGAAATGCAGCACAATGTGAATGCAAAAATAGCTTTGAAAGAAGCATACGTCAAAGAAAACTGTGCTGAAACGAACTAGGTAATTGCGAATCTAAATATTTTGTAACCAAATATACTTGTGAAATGTGTGAACAACAAAAGATTATAATGCAGTTCAAAAAATGCGCTTGTCATTTAATTTAAAGAACACTTTTTAATATAAAAGGACAGAGCAAAACATCTTACATAGGAGTTTAGCTATTTCCTTCTTATTTCTATTTCATATAAGGATGCCTATTTAGTTTCTTAATGAAGTAAATTAAGTACATTAGCTATTAGTGCATTAAGTGCATTAGCTGAAAATAAAAATGATCTGGAATGGATAAATTACGAGTGAAACACAGAGAAAAGGAAATTGGATTGAATGTTTGAACTTTTCTCGGACACGTATTCCAAATTTTAAGAATACTGTAGTAATAAAGATTTAAAATTGATTCAATGAATGAATAATGTCCATATAGCATATTTAAGGATACAAAATAGGTTGGAAATAAGTAACAAGAATATTTTAATATTTACATTACTTTAATATGCACTAAAATTTTGCTCTCATCTACCCGGAATAAATGATGCAATGTAGGCAAAAATTTACCTAGAATAAGAGGCGAAATTACGGCAGCAATATTTTGTGTAATTTAAGCGACGTAGAATATTGGTTTCGTTTCTGGCTGCCACTTTGTAGCTGATTAACTTCAGTGAATTACGTTCATTGTTAATCAGCATTAGTTTGAAACAAGCAACTGAAGGTCTTCAGTGTGACTAATCTTTCAAATGTTAGTCCTGATGATGTCAGATTTATTTCTCTTGCTTATGTACATGTAACTTGTATAAGTCACTCAAATAAATTTGATTGACTATTATTGATAAAATACAACTACAGCACCATTTCCTCAGAGCTTTCTTTGATAAATTCTCTTTTTCAGCGTATAGTACGAATAAATACTCAAATGAATGAAATAAATTGAAAAAATGATATATAACTTTTATCAACGGTACAAAAATAATAAAATTAGGCTATAACTGAAGAATAATTTTGTTATTAATCTTCTAGAGAATTAGATAATTAAAGAGGAATCTTATTTATGAGACTTAAAATTGAAAACTATCAAAAGCTTCACTTCGGTCATTTTTAAAAATATTTTTTTTATCTCGTAGATCGCAAGATCGCAAAATATGGCATTCTAAGAAACTCATTATGAAAAGTTTTGTCAAATTTTTTCTAACAAATTTTGGTAGACAAATATACTAAGTATAATGAGCTGTAGGTAATTTCGACCTTTAAATCCATTGTTAAAATACAAATGCATCGCGCAATTTACTTTGGATTTTATAGTGCAACATAATTTCAATATTCTCACAAAATATCTGACAAATTTTGTGTATTTTAATTTTTTACTCAAAAGAACTGAAATTTATTTGTGAATTTCATGAATTCCAGTGAGGCTTGTAAAAACTTTCGAACGTGAGGATGCAGAAATAATGATGTTAACTGATGGAGAAAAAAAATAGCAGAAAAAATAAAATTCTTTGATATGGAATTAGGTAAATGAAATATAAAAATGAACTATACAGATATGTGTATAGAAATGATGAAGTTTGTTAGCGTAGACATGAAAAACTGAAATAAGATGGAAGCAAGCTGTTTGAGTCTGCTGGGGAATTTTTCAAGACTTTGCTACACCTCACGCTGCCTTCCAACGGTCAAAAAAGCTTTATACGGGGTGCGGAATTCCAAAAATGTCCACACAAAGATTTCGAGAATGTTGCACTCGAATTGTTTCTAGAAAACTGTCCACTGCTTCAGAACTTGCCTCTCAGGACTTTGCATGGACTTGAGTTTATTTGTAAACTAGATTACAATAGAGACATTGTACAATGATTTTGCTGTCTTGGATATTCTCCAGTGATTTTGGTAGAAGCTTCATCGATCAGTAGGTGTAAAAAATCACACGAGGATTTCGTTGTGTGTAGTTTGTCCAATATTTCTTTTTGAAAGAAAGTAATATTAATCTTTCTTCAGGTTTTAATTCTCCACGGCTATTTTGCTCATGTCAGTATACATATGCCCATTTTATATAAAGTGACCCTCCAAAATGTTTTTTACGGGGCACCCTGTATAATAAAGCTTGTGGCTATCATAGGACTAATTTTTTGCATAATAAAGCCTGTGGATAACAAGAGTGTCATTGGTCTAGTATCCAAAATTATGAAATTCGTGTAGAGAGAACATATGATGGATATTGGGTTTGCTGGAATCACTCACATTTACAGAATAATGATTCATGAGTTATTATTATTCAACTTATTCTACAAGTTTATTATTTGAGTTTTATAAACATGAGCTCGATGATATAATTTTAGTAAGTGATGAACCATCGTATAAAATCTAGATGAAATGATATTTGCCTTTATGTTAATTCTTTGCACATAGTGAATGTTCATTTCTTAGTATTAGCAATTGGTATTTTCCTGTACTGAATAATTCGTGTTTTAAATTATTCAATACAGGAACGCACAACCAAAGCAAAGCTTTTTTACCATCGAAAATTTTGTTGGAAAGTAATATTCGCATAAGAAATTTCCTTCCTGCAGCTGACCTGATAATCTAAGAATTTTTTATCATCAGAGGAAACTTTTAATTACTTGATTTCACGACACATAAATTCAACTGAATATCTGACGCATTACTTACACACTCAAACCAATCAATGTTCAGTACACTACGTTCTCACTTAAACATATTTTTTAATACCTGGCTACACACTCAAGTTAGTATTTGATACACTACTTACATATTAAAGTATATATAGAAATTAAATTATATTTTATATTACATTGGGTATACCTTCAAGTCCGTATTTAATACATGGCGTGTACGTTCAAATTCGTATATAATACACCATGTATGTATTCGAATTGGTATTTAATACACTACGTATGCATACAAACCAGCATTGAATACACCCCGTGCCCATTCAAATCAGTATATAATACACTACCTCCTCATTCAAATTAGTATTTAGAACAGAACGTATGCCTCTCGTTCAGTATTTAAAACACTATCGTATTTATTGAAATCAGTATTAAATAGATCATGTAGGGAATCAAATCAGTATTCTACCATTTAATGAGCGTATATATTTTACTAAACGTGTGATCAGTGACCTGCTAACAACCGAGAACGATAACCTGCTACCGAGCCTTATGAAGAACCTGTCAAACGGTCGCTCTCGAACGCTCCGAGTTTGGGCATCGTCTGTGAAAGCCCAGAAGCTTCACAAAAGTGCCTGTTTGTGCTTCACAAAGCTTTTCTTGAAGCACAATGTGCCAAGAAGCCGTGGGAGCTCCTATGTCTGTTCATTGCAGAGTTGTGTTCATGTCGAAATTCTGTCGATGCTGATACTCAGTTCGTTCGGGTGTTGGCATCATTCGTTTGAAAATGTTGGGGTTTAGTTGACTTTGTGTCCACTTACTTTGAAATTCTGGTTGTTCAAACTGAAACATGTGTCAGTACTATATTTATCGCCACAAATGGACGTTAAATATTGATTGATGTCAACATAATGAGAGCGTTCTGGTAGTACCAACATTATCCGCACAATCCAATTTACGATAATTTCCAGTTACGATAAGTGTGTTCCAAAGGATGTGACAATAATACTATCATATGATTTATGGATTTTTTTTATTTGAGAAGAATACAGTTTATAGTAAGCATACCTTATTCACACACCGTTTGGTACGTAATAATGGAAATATGCGTGTCTTAATCAATTATATGCATTACCCAATGGGATATTTTCCATGGTGCTGGACACTCTACTAATGCTAGCGTAAAAGTCCTTTTACTTATTTGCTTAAAGAAACTTTTTTGGATGAGTTATACTTTGTAATGCGTTCGTGTGTCAATAAAACACGCTTACGTGATGAAACAAACGCGTCAAACAAAAATATGAAAGCAATTTTGGTTTCAATGAATTGCAAAAAGTGAACTCACGAGGAGAAATATGGTTAGGAAATTCAAAATTCTTTGTCAAGGTCATTTGAAGTTTTATTGAAAATATATAGCATGGTTACTTATTTCACTATTTAATTCATTTTTAATCATATTCGTCTAGCCGAGGCATGGGAGCCCCATGCACAAATTTTTCAAAAGAAAAAATTATCACATGTAATAGCTTGGCAAATGCCTGACTGTTGTCTAGGCGTATTCACTTAGTGCAATGTACTTGAAAATTATGTTCACAATATTCATCTCAAAGTGTCCATTCTGTGGGCACACATTGGTATGAAGGCAGACCAAAGAGCTTGCAAATTATGGCATCGGTTTCATTTGTATTCTTTTTAAGGCTTCAACTGGTAATTCAAGTGGAAACATTGCCAAGAACAGCGCCTTTAACTCGAGTATGCGGAGGATGTTTGAGAACAATGGTTTCGTAAACCATTTTCTGTGGTATGCGAATATAGGGAACACGACTTATTTTGCTCAAATACTTCCATCTGAAAGGAAAACTAGAATGCAAAAGGATCGTCAAGATTTCCTTGAAAATAAATACTCGTTTCGGGTTTTTGTGGAACATACGGTATATCCAAAACTTTGGGAACGGTCATCATTGAAGGCACATACACGAAAAAATTGTCTCGCAAATTTTCGAAACATAACTTGAGAATCTTACGGCCAATTTAATTCTTTGCTCTATGAATAGTCTATTTGTCTCCTAGAAATTTTATTATCGTCTTAGAAGGACGTTATCAGTAAATTCCATTCATTTACTCATCATGAATTTATAATTCACAGAGAGTTTGTCCCCCGCCCGCGTGCCCTTTTTAAATTCTTCGACATGAAAAATTACTATATAAAATAATTATCTATACTATAATATGAGCCGCGTCCATCTGTCCCTGTGCTCTTCTAATCGATAGCTTTGATAGCAACAAGAATAAAGCTTAAGAAATACAAGAAATCATTCTTTTGCATTATTTTTCTGTGACAATTCAATTCCCTCTCACTTGCATTATGGCATCCAGAATACACAATCGGTTTATTTTTATAAATAGGAATTTTCTTTGGACCTTTTTCTGTTGAAATTCATGATGCTTTGATATTTTTAATTGATAATGCGAAAAGAAATGTTTTAAATTAGTTTGACCAGTGACCTGGCTACCACTTAGTATAATGCCAAAGATTTGGAAATTGAGTTATTGTTTTCGGAATTGTCATTTTTTGAAGAGCTTCAAAGAGATAATAGAGGATATTTCAGAATAAAATTTCGGCAAAAAAGGCCAACATGCATAGAAACGTGTCCAACCGTAAGAGAGAAGCAGCAAGACTTCGACAGCAAGAAAGACGCCGAAGACTATCGGACGAACAACGCGAAATGGCAAGACGAAGCAATGCTGCTCGCATGGCAAAGTTAACGGGTACACATTGCACTAGACAATACAATGCATTGTATTGTCGGTACCAAAGGCACCGGATCACTATAACACAAGCCATTTTTTCCGTTATTAGCTTTCTTCTCCCACTCGGCCCTGTTATTGGTAGATAAAATAGAAAATGGAAGTTCTGCATACATTCATGAAAAATATTCAGATTTTGACAATAACACGGGTAAAAATGAAAAATGTATTTAACTTCATAGATCCTAAATTTTGAGGGTACACATTGCACTAGTAATAATAATAATAATACACGACATGATAACATCCCTACATTTATAAAGCAAACTTTGTATCAAGTGTTTAGCAGGTAACTCTCAATTGTAGTTTAGTTGGCGAACAAAATATAGAAATCATAGCAAACAATATAAAACCTTACTTTCCGATAATTATTGAACAAGTTATGTTTGAAACATTGTTCTGTAACGATGCTTAATTCTAATTCATATTGACACAGACGTTTGTTCAGTAATGACACGCAATTTTGTTGATATTGGCTCATAAAATTGTAGAAGTTTTGACCTACAAGACGCAATTAAAGCGTTCACTTGTTCGAAGTCCTGAGCCATGAAGAGAAGGGCTGCTTCTCTTTTAAATCCTTCAAAGGGTCAGCCAAATTCCACTGCCGGCCATCCTTTTGTGCGGTATCAATAACTATGAAAAATTCCTTATTCATGACCAGCCTTTAAATTGATTGGTTCTCAGGGTCACAAGTGTGTAGAGACTATGATGTAGAGGCGAACTGAGGTAACTCAAACGTTAGAGACTCAAACAGCGTAGGCGAATAATGAAAAGAGTTACAAAAACTGAGGATATTTTCGTTTTTAAGAACTTGGTATAGTTGTTTATCATCTGCAGTACTCTGCGAAATTAATGATCTTTAGCAGTAGTTGTTGGTGTAGGTGTAGAAATGTTGTAATCTGAAAATGAATAATTAAACTGGATTTTGGGATTTGATCTTTGTCATTAATGAACACTGAACAATGAAAAAATTGTTAAAAATTTGGTAAAAAGTATGATAGTATGGTATACGAAACTATGACTATCATTGTCTCTAGAAGTTCAGAAATTATTGCATCGTATGGTACACAAATTAGCAGAACTAACAGAGGTGAGCACAGTCAATCAATATGACTCGAGAAAATTAAAAGAAAACATGAGCTAAGATGAGCAGCAAAAACTTACTATATAGCAACTCAAGTTTCCAGAATAAGTACCTACTGGAAAGCATAGTATTCTTTCTGTTCTCTTAGTTATTTTTGTATCTCAAACAAACACCAGTACCAATTTTAAAGACCTGTTGATGTTGGGCAGCGATATGTTATATGAGGAGACCAAGAGGGCAAACATGGCATTATGGGCTCCATAAAGGACAAGGAATGCAAAGAATGGGTGTGCGGATCATGGAACCCATAACGATCGAGTTAGAAGAGCTTTATTGAGCGTCTTTAAGAAAGTGAAGGCCTGCTCGTCAATGGAGGTCGGTTGATGCCTCATTGAGATTACACGAATATTGCGTGGTCCTTCTTTGATCCGAGCTCAATATACTCTACAGCACTTGAAAAAATGAACAGTGGCTCGAAAAATTGGTTCTGAACGTTGAAGAAGAGAAAAAGGATGCACTTGTATTTGCAAATTTGTTCACATTTTTTAGTCTTATTGTTCTTTACAGAAGTAACAAATTTTAGTGGCTCAAGATTTGTGGTAAAAAAATTTAATTTTAAAACCAATATCGTCTAATCTTTTTCTTATTTACAAATCTATCTTTGAAAGCAGGTTCAATAAACTGATCATAAATACAATTTGGGAGCAGATTCATTCCTAGTAGCAACACGACTCAGAAATATGCTCATTCCGAAGTTTTAGTTTACTTTAAAATACTTCCAAATTGCCGCTCAAATCACATCAGAGAAACACGTGAAAGAATTGAAAAATGAAATTTTGCAGCCAGCTGTAGATCATTGACGACGTCTACGGAGGGTCAGCCACTGACGATCCAACAACTCAAGTGAGGATTAGTAAACAAAAGAAGCTGTGGCGCGACAGGTCGTTAGAGGGATTCATATTCTTTTAGGTCTTTTCGACAAGTCTTTGAGTGGGACTTTAATATCCGTAATCGATGTTGCGAAATTATATACGAAAATCTTGAAGGATATTACAATAATACTTGTAAACTAAAAAAGTTTGCTATCAGCATGAAATGGCCGTTTAGAGTAAACAATTTTGATATCTGGAATGATTGTATTTCTTATCCGTTACTCTCAAAGTACGGTAGCAGATAAAATTTTATCTCGTAAGTAACAAAAGAGTTTTGATGTGGACAGGGAATTTAGAGTTTTAGAGTTTTCAGATCATTAATTGTCTTATCTTTGCATTGAGTAATTAAAATTAGAGTAATATGCAGTACTTATGGCAGACCTTAACACAGGTTTTTCGACAGGGGATTTAGAAATGTTCGACTGAAGTAGTTTGTTCTGAAGCCAACTGTAATGAGAAATTAATCTTTGAGTTAATGAATCATAGGGAAATCATCTCATAAGTGAAGATCCTATCACTCTGGAGGAGTAATACAACTTGTTGGCTGTATTTTCTCGTTTGCATTATAACTACACACACTATACAATATTCTGCTTGTATGACAATTACACGATTTTAAATCAGAGAGCTAAACGCATAAAAGTAATCAATTGATCCACTGGCCAATTTTTTCTGAAACTTGAATCTCATCTTTGTAGTTTTTTGACAAATGTGCTGAATAAAAAGGTTTAAAATCGTTGATGATGATCGGAAATCTTGAATGTCCTTCTGAATATTCGTTTAAATATTCTTCTTGTACAAAACATACACTTCTATCAGGGAAAAATGCAGAATATACGTGTGAAAATTAAAGTACAAGGTGTTTGTAACCCTTTATAATTCAGTAATTTACTACAAGAAGAAATGAAAAAACTACATAAGTAGAAATTATTGTAAAATGAGAATTAGACACCTCCGGCGAGAATTAGTTGTGCAAAGCACATCAAGACTGTACTAGATTTTGTACTCTGTTCGCTGTAGCATAGCCCATCAATGGTGTTAATAACATCAGTAATCTTTTTCTTTAGGTCACTGGTATCTCGTATCTCTATTCGATACATGATATCTTTAACATAATCCATCCCTTTCAATCCACCAGCACCATTTTTCTTCTTACTCCTATTCACCTTTTTTTCATTTTGCTCCTCTTTCCATCATTCTTTTTCCATCTTCCCTCCCCTACGCCCTCGCCTCGCTGCAGGATGCACGCGCAGCCGCAGGCGACCGCGCCGTCATCTCCATGGCAGGTGACCCGCCAGGCAGGGAGCTGTTCAGAGGCGATGTTGCATCTAGCACTCATGCCGTCATCAAACTTCTGTTTTGCAGGTGACTAGTAAAACGTTCTTTTTTGATGCAGAGTTAATGGTTTCTACACGAAGTAAAATAAGTGATAGGTAACTTAGAAACATTAGGCGTTATTTACGTTCAGATGCATGCATTACAACCGTCATTGGTGGTACATATGCTTGTACGAGTGTATGCCCAGTACCTGCCAGTGAATCTCTGTGCCAGTGTTGATTACAGAGACTGACTGACAGTCTTCTGTAATCACCTTAAACAGTCCACAATCGAGACATTGATAATTGACATCTATGAGCACAATTGATCGAGACTTTAGACTGCAATCAAAATCTGAAGATTGAATTGAATATAAATAAAAAGATCTCTAGTAGTGATCACAGATTTAAGAGTAAAACATGAAAAGCTCATGTGTAATGAATTTTCTGAAAGAAAGAGACAACTTTTCATTTAGTTACCAATTTCCAATAAGATTTATGGTTATTTTTTTACAATTCGTGTATGGATTTAAATCAGAATTGAAGGGTGGATTCAGTATTATGAGTTAATCAGCGTTAAGGGACCAGTCTGTGAAGAGTAAATCAGAATTGAAAGGAACGTTCAATATAAATGATGAATTAGTTCAAAAATGAATCCTGAATGAAGGGTGAATCAAAGACGAAGGTTGAGTTATAGGGGGAGAATGATTTCTAGGATGAAGAGTTTATCAAGAACAAAATGTAAATCGGCTATGTAGACTGAGTTAGAATGAAGTATAAGAAAGCAGTGACAGTGCAGCAGGGACAATGGTGAGTGTCACAGATGTCAAGGACTATGAATCAATTGGGAAGGATGAGTTATGAGGGGTAGGTCATTGAGTAAACGTGAGTTGGGATGAATGAGTGAGTGAGAAATGAAAAACAATTTTATCAATGGTAGTTTCAGACATAAATGTTGAGACGGCGTTCACCCTCTGATAATATTTGTTCTTTTACTGATTCAAAATGGTTAAACAGATGACATTCAAGAAAATATGATACATAACACTAAAGTATAAAAGAAGCTCCTGTTCAAAAAATCGGTCACTAGATATTATCAAGATTATAAAAGAATTGAAGAAAATGAAGTTGATTGTAGCTGTTCATAATTGGATAACGTAAATGTAAGAAATTGTTTTATAAATAAAATCAGATAGTATAATCATTTTCGTTCATAATAATTGTGTGTATGTAGCTATTTTTTCCAGGCAGGAAAGGAAGAAGTCACATATCGATGAAATATTGTCCATAATAATTTGAATACATTTTATTGAGAAAAATTGAGATAAAATAAAATTGTTATTGTAGCTAGTGATAGATGATAAAACCTCTTGTTCGTTGGTAATTTTTAATTTTTTTTCGTCATCGACATTCTGTATAGGAAAATATTTATTTTGTATGAGGAAATCACTACAGCATTCCTTATTTTCGTTAGATTTGACTGCTATAAAAATTTTTTAGACTACAGGCAATACAGGAGCTTGCTTTCCTGATGAAACTTAAATACGTTTGATTATCGTATAATTCTTTCATCGAATCAAGATGGGTAAAGTAACACAAGGCTGAAGGTATTGATTAATGTTCATGCTTTCATGGCCGTGGCTGTTGACGTGTTCTACACCTCACAAGACAACGCTGAGACTTGAAGCCTGGACTTCAGGTGCCGGTTTTCCGGTCATCAGAGCGTCCAGTCTAAGCTGCGGACGCCGGACGACCGTTCCGCTCTAGCACCACTACATCCTTCCTCGCTGCTGCTGCACTTCAGCTTGAGCATCATTGTGTCTTCAACTGGAATAAAAATTATGAGGAGAATATAATTCAAATAGTATATGAGGAAGATGAATGTAAGAGACAACTTGAGGAAGCTATTTTTGACGTTACTTTTTCACACTTTCTCTTGAAATTGAACTCGAAATGTTTGAGTTTAAAAAAGGTCAAAGTGAAATACTTTATAATTTTACATCTGGTAGCTCATGTTCTTTGGATAAATTTTCTACAAAATGACAATAAAATTACTTCTGTGAATGGATTTTTTATGCTGCGTAGGTTTCGTTGAAATCAGCATATGAGAGTTACTGTAGCATTCTTTTCTGGTTCATTGCATTTTTACCAGATCTTTCAGTAAAATAAAAATAAAATAATTCGTTTCACAACCGTTAACTGACCAAAAAGCTAAACTCAAATGTAAAAAATCTGTCTTCTTGTAAGATGGGGCATCTCAAGTCAATGAGCAGAAAAAGCTTAACTGTTCAAAAACATACCACTAAAACATATGTAGTATCTGCACGGTAACTATTACTTTACCTCTAAAAGAACTATTTGTCTTATTTTTCAAGCGATATTAAAAACACTGTTACAAGACTTACTTTGTTACACCCTACACTTTCTAGTTCCAGGGATTTTACATGCGGTTAAAAACACTTTTCCTTCGAATGTTTGTATTGTGCGTTTAATAATTCGATAGCATCGAAAACTCACTCACCTATTGGGTCAGAGGAATACTTTTATTCAAAAGTCTTTAGCCGATTAAGTTAAGTGCTATCATTGATGTTAGAGAAAATCTGACGACAAATGTGGTAGAATATGAAAAAGACATTTTTGTACTGAGTGGGCAGGTAGGTCAAGAACATGATGAAGCATCAATGCTACCCATCAAGTATCTGCTAGGACACAGTTAAGGTGAATGTACAGGTGCACCCTCAGTTACAGTAGCGCGTAGTTTGAGAGACTTCAACGCAGCTAAGAAAGTGATCTTTCGTCATGAGAAAACTTCAACGCCGGGAAAGTAGTAATTTTTCATCAAAAGGAAACTTCTACGTAGCTTAAGTAGTGATCTTTGGTTAAGAGGAAACTTCAACGCAGTTTACGTAGTGGTCTTTTATCAAGAGGAAACTTCAGCGCAGCTTAAAAGTAATTTTTCATTTGAAAACTTCAACGCAGCTTAAGTACTGATCTTTCATCTGGAAAAGAATCAAAGCAGCGGCTTGGGAAACTACATAGTAGCGCCGATTAACATTCAATTGTTCGTTGCCGCTTCTGAAGCATAATTATTCATGAAATTTTGACTTCGAATGACAAATTTTATGATCAATATTGTAGCACATTTTATTGACCACGAATACGTAATAACAATATTGATCATAAAATTTTTATTCAAACTCAAAATTTCATGAATCTACTGCAGCACGTAGAATATTGCATGCAGTAAGCATCTGGACACCCGCAGCAGCGCGTGGGAAGCGCGTGCGTGTGGCGGAAAAATTGTGCACCGGAAACGCACGTGCTGAGAATGCGCGTGCGCGGCAGTTGGAACTCAAAACTTTCTGAGAGCGGCAAGGAAGCAGGGATTGCTAAAGGGATTCTTTCCTCAAGTCTATTTGAAATGAGCAGGAAAAAATATACGGCCAAATTCATTTCACATGGAGTTACCTCATGTATTCGTACGAATGGTCTAAGTGTTTTAGGATTTTTTACAAGGAATAAGATTATATTTCTATATTGGTGCTGAGTTCAAACGAATAACAATGAAAAGATACTGTTTGTAAGTTCACTCGTTTCTATTTTGTGCCAGTTTCACAATACCTGTGCAAAGCTGATACTTATGGCGTAAGAATTAAAACAGAAATTTAAATTAGGATGGACTGTAGAAAATAACATCGATAAAATTAGCATATACTTCTTGCTTTGAGAAGGCAATAAAGAGTAGAAACCATGCACATGAAAGCTGTCTGTGAATGCTTGAGTGAGTGCACCTAGATGCTAAGATAACATTTCTTAAATTTTAACATTATCGTACGGTGAATGCTTTGAGTGTGTTGAAATTAAAATAATATACAATAAACTAAAGTTAAATTGATGACAATAAACTATAATGCACGAATACCAATGAAAAATACGTTAGGATATTAAATACAGAATAATTACAGTTTAGAGACGTTTAATGAAGGTTTCGGAGATTAGTAAAATGAATGAAGGCACAAAAATTGGACAAGGATATCAGTTTAATTGAAAACATTACGAAATGAGATGTGTTATAGAATTAACAAGACAACATTCATTTGAAAACATATACTTGTATTGTTACAAAGTTCATAAAGTGTACTTTAACATATAAATTAGAAAATTTGTCAACTCGTATGTCGAAGTGCTCGTAGATTCACAAAAATACTGAAATTGAAATTAGAATGCAGGTTTGAAATTATTGCAGTATTGAGAATCTCAGTTTTTTGTTGATTCTTTTAATATTTTCGAAAGAGAGACAGAGTTTTAGCTCAATTAAAAGAAAAAGAAATACAGAAATACATGTTTCAAACTGTTTTGAAATTTTTGTCTTAATCAAACTGGCAATTCATTGAGATAAACTTTTAAAATATTATGCAACTCCATTCTAACCAATCTTGAAATTAATATGAACATTACTTTAAAACGTCGTGAAAGCATTATCCGAATCAATATGTCAATTATTATGACTAATTTTTTGAAATGAAATTCCCATCGTAACTGAACTGCCAGTTAATTTCTAAAGGCCCGTCTACACTATCAATCTTTTCGTCGATTTTAGTGCTCGTGTTTGACGAATCTTGTGTTCGGTCAATCATCAAGCACCATATTTGACCGTGTTCGTGTTTTCCAACTCGTTGGAAAACACGAACACGAACACAACATTCGTCATGGAGGGCGAGTGGCGTAGAACGGATATTTTAGTATTAATCGAGTCTTTAAAGGAAAACCCATGCTTATGTCAAGTTAAATCAAAAGACTATGAAAATAAAACTAATAACCAAAATGCATATCATAACATCATTGAAAAAATGTCAATATCCGTTCCAGGTTTGACCGTGGAAAAACTAACGAGCAAAATCAACGTCCTCCGGATCCAATTTAGAAGAGAATTAAGATATAAAAACAATTCAATGAAAAGTGTAGCAGGTCGTGATGATGTGTACGTACCAAAATTATAGTGCTATTATGAGCAATAAAAATTAAATGAACAATGAAAGTCTATGAAACCTTGAAAGTCAAATAAGAGATTATATACACACATCAACATTTATTGATTCATATATATGATTATTTCAACAATATCTCTCATATTTTTTCCTATCTCAATGACAATGTGTATCCAAAATCAAGGGCAAAAAAGAACATGTTATGAAGACTGGCAGATTTGATCATCCTTTCTGTGTTGTGATACTGTTCAATTAAACCAAAATTCTATCGCTAGATTTCTAAAAAATTAAAATGAAATTCTATTAAAAATCTTTGAATAAAAATTCAAAGTAATATAATTCCTTAAATAAATAGTGTATCTTATCAAAGGATCAGGAATATCTGTGTGTTCAAGAGACATGGAGTTTACAGAAGAAAGTATGTCTTGCTCATCAATTAAAATCATATGTCCAAAATATTATTTCTCCTGAATATTGTTCAAAGATGCATCTATAATTGTTGCATAAATATTACATGGGATCGATTTCAATGACTGACTTTATCAGATCGTTCGAACAGCTGACTCAAAAAGTGCCGTTTTTTCATCAAGCAAAACTATATAGTGTGGACGCTCTTCAAACTTGTCCCTGCTCGTGTTAGTCGAATTCAGTGTACGTGATTGATGAAAAGATTGATAGTGTGGAGGGGCCTTAAGACGTAATGACACTCATATTCTAGCATATCAGCCAATTAATTAAAATGAAATTTTAACTGTTATGAAACTTTCATCCTAAACAATCAGTAAACTAATAAGAATAACCTTTTAAAACGTTATGGAACTCATATTTTAACCCATCTTCTTATGAATAATAATAATCTTTTCAAAGGTTGTGAAACTCGTACTCTAACCTATTTTCTATTTAATATTGATAACCTTGTAAAATGTTATGAAACTCTTATTCTAGCCTATCTTCTAATTAATAATAATAATTTTTTAAACTGTGATGAAATTCGTATTCTAACTTATTTTCTAATTAAAATTGATGACCTTTTGGGATGTTATGAAACTTCAATTTTACCCTATTTTCTAATTAATATTAATATATTTTTAAAAGGTTATGAGACTCACATCCGAAGCAATCGGTGCTGCTGACCATGAAGTTCACTGCTAAAGAAGGAGCTGCTGTGACTCCCCCTCGTGTTACTCAGCGGTGGACGGAAACGTGCAATCCGCGACCGGATTGGCTCGTGGCGGTCCAGGAAAGGGGTTGGAAAGTGAAGAGCAGGAGAGGGAAGGGTTGGGGGAGAGGAAAAGGGGAGTGAGAAGCAGGGGACATGAACGGATAAGGATCAGTGATTGTGAGACGTAATGGTGCGCACAAGATAAGTTGTTGACTTTACTTATCTCTTCGGCCAACTCAGTGCCAAGCTCTTACACTTTACTTGCTTTCATCACAAACGATAATGAACAGTTACTTAAAATTATATGCATCCTCACGTTCAAAATTAAATTTTCAGATATTTTGAAGCTATTAAATTTCTCTTTTTTAAACATGAAAGCGCAAAAATAAGTTCTACGTGGAAGCAATGGAAATAACATACGTGCAGTGTAATGTAGTGAACTTCATTAAACAATCATGAGGTATCATATTATATTTACTGTTGAATAAAGAGGCACTGAAACAATGAAAAGATTATATTGTACGACAAATCCAAGCACACAGAGTTCTTCATCGACGCACAAATCCACTTGGAAAGATATACGGGGAAAAACAGTTAATTTTTTTCGCGCAATCCGGTGCGTTTGTAAATGAATTTTTTATTACCCAGGGCAAAATAGTTCAAATACCATTCTGTTTCATTTTGGTAACAATATAATTTCACTACAGAAAAATCCATCAAAAATATTCACTGGAAGTATAGAATAAGTATTAAAAACTGTACGACATCTTTAAAATCCTGTACTGAATTGACTATGTAGTGTAGGACAGAGTCCTCAGCCAAAAAGCACTTTTGTTCATATGATTTAAGGCATAAATGTAAAATTTTGCTGTAATAACCGTGAGTTTAACTCTTTCTGAGGAACTTTTTCTGAATGTAAGACCATAATTACTTTAACGTAATCATAGCAAGACATTAGCATGACAGAAAGCTGTACCATGGATGATGTTTTGTGAAATGAAAGCTAACTGCTAGCTCCAGGCATGCATTTTGCATAGAGTTACTAACCACGTAACACAATATATCCCCCAAGGAATATGCATGGATGAATTGTACACTTTCGTATGTATTGTTTCATAAGGCAAAAGAATAGAAATACTGAAAAAGCTTCTGTAGCAAAAAGCTATATATGTATATGAATATTTCTACGGTTATAGAAGACTATCTTCCATAACTTTTGAAAATAATCCAAGCTTGAGAAATCAGCTGTCTAATTTGTTGATAAAATTAAATGAAACTTATGACATGAAAATGTGAGAATTTAATATGCTATGAAATTTTTTTCGTTAAGAATAAAACCACACAAAGGTCCACACAAAGGTCATTGTGACATAAGTTTGTAAGTTGACTTAGTTTTGACAAGTAGATAGTATTTTCTTAAACGTACAAGATTCCAACACTCACTTCAAAGGATAGAGTCATATTGCACTTACTAATAAATAGCAGTTTCAAAATTCACTAGGTTGCTTATTTTTATCTATTAATTTCGAATTTATTTTCGAAATCTCCTCACAGCATGTGTTGAAAAACTCTGGAAAAATCAATATGAATAAAATAATTAACACTGACTGACAAAATTTTTGCAACGAGCCTCTCAATAACTTTCATATATATATGTATGGTATCGTTAGATCATGTTATGAAACATATTCCGACAATTTATATAGCTTTAATATTGTTTCCTAACATGAATACTTTGCTGTTTTTTTCTGTATTTTTCAGTTTTTTTCTTGTGCATGTTTGTTTATTTTCTCTATGAACACAAAACTCTCTGCGTGTATATTCACTTTTGACGAGGGGCAGGGACGGGTAGCAGGGACAGGAGGCAGGGACGGGGGCAGGGACGGGAGGCAGGAACGGGTGGCA
>VCRD01000695.1:32497-59849 GCA_006783055.1 Trinorchestia longiramus | reverse complement strand
TATATATATATATATATATATATATATATATATATATATATATATATATATATATATTGAAGTCAATCAATGTTTTTATTTTACCGTTTCTATCATGAATTAACTTGTATAGTTCATGCATTCACTACAGCCATGTCAAGAAGCCGAGCAAATAATTCCCTGTATCACTTTTTACCTCTAATAGATGAGGCATATTTTGACACAAGCCTGTCATGTTTGTCAACGCCTCCCATGCAAATGTTGTAGGTACTCAGTACGTGAGGTTAGGTGACAATCCCTCTTGCTTTTTCCTGTTTTTTTTTCAGCGAAGCACGTTGGTAATTGGTTCAACTGTATCACAGTTAGTTCCAATTGTGACACATTTATTGTTCAGCCACCTGACAATGAAAATCTTATTGGTGGCATCAAATCTGTAATCATAAGATCCTCGTGGTTCATTTTTCATATGTTTTGATTCGTTTAGAGGACATTTTTTCAGTCTGTTTTCTCTCATGGTTCCGGTTGCTTCATATCCTTTATTTCTGAGAAAAATTAGCAGATCAAGACTTGTGAATAAATTATCAAAGAACACACAATGTGACCGAGAATCCGCTACAACTTCCAGCATTTAAAGTACAACTCTGTTTCCAAGTGAAGGATCGTCATGAGGCTCTTCCTGATGACTCTTGACACAGTACAGATCAAAGTTGTACCAGTATCCTGATACACCGCACAAAGCCCAAAACTTATTTTCAAATCTTACGGGCTTTCCTTTTATGAACTGTTTCAGTCTGTTATGCCCATGGTATTTGATAATCATTTCGTCAACAAAAAGATTTTTTTTTAAATTCCAAATTTCTTGAAGGATTTCTCATTATTTGTATGATACAAATTTTATATCCTTTGTCAGATTTATTATCTTCCCATTCTTCGTTATTACAGAAATAAATAATACTCTTTTGTTGTTGGAAAGGGTTCTGCGCCATGGCATTTTTGATTAGGGACTGGCCCAAATCTTTGTCATTTGACCAGTAATTCCTCGTGGCTGGTAACTTGCAATACGTAGCGAGAAAACATGATGCCACCAAAATATGTTTTCAGTTCATCCACTGAGAGGAAATCAAAGCGGTTCTTACTTGATGCAGAATATCGGTTGCTCTCTTTCAATGTTTCCACGGTTTCACCGCACTCTGCAGTCACTCAGACTGCAACGTGTCAAAATATGTGCCAACATGTAGTAGCGCTCCAAGTATGGAACAAGTTCAACACACTTAGGTCCAGCGTCCTATTCATAGGACAGCTATGTTTCAACGTATGTTACGAGAATAATAGAGCATAACTGCATAAATTTTGTATTCAGTTGTGTAAACCAATGTATAAAGAATAGTAATTTGATATAAGAGTGGCAATACATGCATGCAGTTTGATACTATGCGTACAAGTTCATACGCCATCAAACAATTAGCAATTCATACATTTCCACAAAAGATTTTAAGATGTTTTCAACAACTCACGGGACAAAATTGATAAATGTAATAATATTTTATTTCGTTCTAAAAATAGTTATGCCGGTAAAAGTGTCATTATATATTATCTTACAAATTTTAAGGAGAAGATATTTAGTGTTCTATTTATAGGACAGAGAGACCTAATGGGTTAAAAACGTTCATATATCAAATTTTAATTTGTAAAGCTTCATAAAACGCTCATATGTTACATATTCATATGAAGTATAAGCGTACGCTCCCATGTTGTATTTTCATGAGAGAAGTTTTGTCAGATGTTCCTGTGTTGAATTTTTATACTGAAAGTTTAAACGTACGCTCACATGTTATATTTTTCTACGTTAATTTTTTACGCACGTGCATAGTAAAACCCTATGAAATTTTAACTTCATTATGACATCAGACATAAGCTGTTGCTAAAGCCTGGCCTGAACTAAAAGGAATTCCTAAATACAAGGAGTTGTTAACACATTTCTCGTCCCGCTGACGCAGAGAGACTGGTCTGGGTGTACTTCTGACGAGACACTGATTTGCAGTAACTGTTCTCTGCGTGTGTTAACATTCATGCATTTCCTCAGGGAAATTTTCTCCTTGTCAAGGAAAAATATTTAGGATCGCAGTTTTGATGAAATGAGGTTAAATCTCTTCTTTTGGACTGTACAAACTTATAAAGCAGATCACAATAAAGGAGATAGATTGTCACTCGGAGTTGCAGCAGCAGTGTTGTTTGCTTCGAAAAGCCATAGAAATATAAGGATATTTAGAAAAAAATCCGAATTATCGGGAAAATTCACGGAAATGTACGGATTATTGCGAAAATATACAAAAATATGAGGAAATAGACGGGTATTTGAGTGAATTGGAGAAAATATGCGGAAATGGGAGGATTATTGCAGGAAATGGCGGAAATATGTGAACATTTATGGAAAATTACGAAACTATGCGGATTTACATTCACTCGACACTGACGTTCCCCGAAAACTTGGTGCTACTCAAAACTGTTTATAAAAATTCATGCAAAATTGAAGTATTTCAATTTCACTCCCAGGAAAATGCCCCGCCTAAATAATTAAACAACTATACTCGGATTATATTATAGTTCATGACTATCATAGACTTGAACTTAAGTTCAGGAAGTCTTTGAGTTTTGGCTTCTGGTTCAGAAGCCGACTTTTGCTAAATTCCTGATTTATAATCTTGAATCCATGCTATAAATCCATAAACTCAGTTATTCATAAGTCCATTCCATGAGTGAATAGTTTGAATTTTCTGCCAGCCACCTGTACTCACATGTATGTCTAGACTGTCACCATTGCTTGTGCTTGCGTAGTTTGCTTGAAATTAGAGCGACGGTAACTGAAAGGCCAGAGTGATTTACAACATCTCTCTGTTGAATGAATTCAGGATAACTATTCTGAATAACACATTTCAAAATAACATAATTCATAATAACATATTTCATGGTAACACATTTCAGAAAAACATAATTCATGGTAACATATTTCAGAATAATATAATTCTTAACTTCGTCTGTTAGCGATGTTGTGTCCAACATGAACATGGTTATGAAGAAGAGTTCTATTACTCAACATCATGCAACACAGTTGGAAAATTGGGTTTTTCGAAATGATGAAACTGGGGGATTGTCTGTGATACTTTTTTCTTCTACTTGCACTTAAGAGACACTTAAACAAACTTCGATTAAACACGTAGAGTGCATTATACAATTTCAAATTATTTTGTCTTCTGCTGCATAGGAGTTTAAGTTCGTGGTAAATTATAGTTGTTTTATAATTTCTTGGCAACCAATTTCAAAACTTACATAAATTTAACGATATAGTGGGTTTTATTTTACATTTAAATGTTTGATCGTAGATTTACATCATGGAGACCGAGTCCCTTTCCAATACTATTATTATTATTATTTTTGCTATTCTTATCATCATTATTATCATTAACTTATTATTATTAACGAGTAATAAAACAAAATGATATGCATCCTCCTGCACAGGTTCCTTTGACTTATGGATACTATACCAGATGAAATTTGGAGCACTGGAGTCATTTTTTCATGTTTCCAATCGCTAATTGAGTGTTATTCAAAGTTTCAGAGAATTTTAAAACATTGACCAAAATAAGGTATAAAATTTCGTAAGGGGATACCCTTTGCATTTATTCAAAAAATTCAGAATTCTGAGATGAACAATTACAGGTCATAGTTCAGCAGCGTAGCATGCATTGAGTAGGAATAAAACGAAAATCGTAAACAACTAGTGCAAATTGATTATTACATTCCTGGTGCCAGCATAGTTTTCCAATTTTCAGTCTTTTTTCAGTGTTGAGGCTGGTCAGTGCAGCTCTGACTCAGGGATAATCTTATACTACTTTGTATAATCGTGTACAGCTTGATAATGTTGAATAACTTTGACCTTACAGTTTTTCTTAGTTCTAATGCAACAGCAATTTATTAAACGCCCCCAACTGCTACTTTTTTTCGACATATTTTGGCATATGTGATTCGATCGGCGCAAAGTTAGCTAGATATTGAGGTGCAATTCAGGCAGTGGTGCAATATGCAGTCAAGCAAAACTTACAGAAATTGCCTCACCGCTCTCAAGCTCTATATATAACTCCTTAATAACTAATTTTGAGGAGAAATCATTAGGGTAATTCCTAAGAAATTGTAGGGTTTTGTGAGAGAAGGAAAGAGTGTGTCAAGGGAGAGATAGGGTGTGTCGAGGAAGGTAGGTTTGTAGGGTGGAATCATATACAAGTGGATAACTCATGGATAAGAAAATGGTAGAAACACATTGAATTATGTTCATGTTTTGTACAAATATTTAATTATATCGTGTAGAATTATGTTCGTGTTTAATGAGGTCTTTTATTCATACTACGTATTATTATGGTCATATTTAGTGCGACTATTTATATGTGGCACATAGAATCATGGTCAATTTTTTACTAGAACTTTTTATGTGTGATAATTATGAAAATTTCAATTCATTATATGATGCATAACATTTGACACCAGAAGGATGGAATTTTAAAGCTTTCTATCATACAAATAACGTAGAAAATAAGGGTAAATTATAGAGTACATAAAGAATATGTTTTTATCAGTCATCCCAATTCATCATAGCTGACAAAATGACATTTAATTTGAAGTAAATGATGACGACTAAGCCGCAGTTTATGTAAAAGAAAAATGGAAAGTGTAAGTCGATCATGACTCAGCAAAAATAGGTCACAAGTTCTTGTCTTTATTGAGTGAAGGTAAAGGATAAAAACTGTTATAGTGGAGGCAAGGTCTGTTGAGTTTAGTGAGTTCAGTGAACTGCCTGCTGAACTGTGTTGACTGAGAACATATTTTTGAAGGCATGGTGCATGTCAGTGAGTGCTGTACTGACTGTAATTGCCCTTCAAACATCCAGGCAATGTCGACTAATATTAGGCAATATTGGCCAATTATCTGCCTCATTATTGCGACGCTGCGTCCCTGTCGGAATCCAGTAAATAATCTAACCTAATAATTCACAGGCCATTATCAAAGATAATTGTTCATTGAAGCATGAGTACGTACACTTAATTTTTTCCTCTTTTTTTCTGGAGTGGAGTGTTTTTTTCGATCACTTTTTAAACAATGAATTTGCTGGTATTGTTTTAAGGAATGAGTTGCTTATTATTTACTTCTTATCAAAACCTATGTAAACGAATAAATACTGAACACTACAGTAAGTCATTTGAAAATTAGGTTTTTTGGAAACCTAGTGAAACTTGACGTATTGTCTGTTCTCTGAAAATCACGATCAAAAATAAGGTAATATCATTATTATTATATTCCTGGTTCGAGTTAATAACAGTTAATAGCTAATTGAGGTAAAACCTCTTTTAAGGTAATAGTTAATTGATTTTACACACACATACACAAAGTTGATGTGTTGCTTATCTGTTACAGTGAAGTACAAAGGAGAGATTCATAACTCTCAGCTTTTTCCTGCTTGAAAGTCACCTGAAATTGACATAATTTCATGCCGATAAAATGCAATATGATGAATTTTTGAGCTACGGCGACTGAATTCATGACTTTAACACGACTAGGTTGAAACGCAGCATTCCATGGCCAGGTCGTTTAATTCTGTATTTCCTAGATATTTTTGTTTTAGATGTTGCTCTTCAAAAATACAGCAAGATTTTCAACCGAAGCATCTGGTGTTTTCAAATCATTTGAATTCGACACTATTTGACAGAAATAACATGTCTGTAACTCATGAATTCGAGACCACTTGACAGCCTCAACAGGTCTACGACCTGCAGTTTTTGGGCCTCAAAGCAAGACAAAAAAGTGGTCCAGCTTACAAAGCTTCACCCGAGGCAAGCGAGAGTCCATCTCCCTGGCGTCGGTGCAAAACCTTGTTCCCTGAGCAACAATTTTTTGATAATGAAGCTCTGGAGGTACTTTTTAAGTGGATTTGATTCCGTTAAACCGTGAAATAATGATCTACAGATACGAATTTATTAACTTATGGTAATAATTTGACACGACTGATCAATGAATTTTGTGTCTGTTAACGCAAACGAAATTAGTTATAGAATATAACTGTTTTGGATTTTTCTATTAGATTTCAACAAGCTGGTTGAAAATTATGTTCATTACTTTGTAACAGGCTGATTGAAACTGATGTTCATAGGTGTGGACTGTTTTTCCAATTAAGAACATGCTAACGCTTAACATTTTCATATCAATCTCTTAAATTGTTCATATAGGAACATTTAATGTGGCATATTGATTGGTAGATAGACATCGTTGGAGATTTGTGTGTGTTAAAATCAACCTATTCTTTTAATGGACGTATATCGCACAGTCTGGTATTGATGTGTTGAGGCGATGTGGCTGACTACACAACATACAATTAACATGTCAACATAGCATCTAAGTGCAGACTGACTGCTCATAGTCGCGTCCCTTCACATGATGGAGAAACAAATCCAATTTCGAAGTGTTCGGACGTATTGGCAGCACTCAGACCCTTGCATGCACATTTAGACATTTTTCCCCAGAACTCGCGCAAATCAGTGAAACTAAAACATCACTGATATAAAACAAAGATATAAAACAATGTTGTTTCGTTGAATATCCTTTCTTTATAGCGAATGCCGTTATTCGTTTCTATTGTGTGGCTATTATTCTGTTTTCCTGTGTTGCCACTGTTCTGTTTCACTGCGGCACCATTATTCTGTGCCATTGTTTTACTATTATTTACTTCTAAAACCTTCCAATTATTATCATTCCTTCGTGCTTCCATTGTTCCTTTTCTCATTACTAACGCAACCCTATTTCTGTTCATCAAATTTCATGCTTATTCAATCGAACAAAATCTTCTGATGTCTCAGGATAGAGAGTGAAGCGAACAGTAATGAAGGAAAACTTCAAGGAATTCAGGCACGTACAACGCTCTTTTTCATGTTAGTCTTATTCTCTTCCTAGTTGAGTTACGGAACCTGCGTTCACAAATTCATTGCACGATCAAAGCAAATATTGCGTGGTTTGTGTAAAGTTTAGTAGGTTAAGAGATGACAAAGCAAGCGACCGTTAATGCAGCAAAAACATGATCAGGTGGACCGGTTGAGTTCGATACCTAAAAAGCTGCTCACTCACTTCCTGAAAAGGGGCACAACTGCTCAGTTCCAATTAGAAACTGGCACCCACCAGTTAGCTAACTGGTGCTGTTCGCTGACAACTGCTGCCAAGTGTGTCAGCCCATTAGAAAACTGATACTTGACGTTGGTTTAGAGTCAGCAGGCTGAACTGACGCTTGCGTTTGACTATTAGAGCTGACAGCTGATTACTGACGCGTCTCTTATGTAACTGACACCTGTGCTGACAGAGAGTACATACTGTCAGCAGGTAACAGTTGCTGACGCTGAAGGATGAGTTGTATTTTGCTGCTTGGGTTCATCCTTCCATAAAAATAACTGCCATTTATGGTTACATTTGCAGTAGTCCATTAATGATGAAGTACACTTTAGTACGTTAATTTATAATATCTAATTGTGTCTACAATTATTGCTGTAGAGATAAACTGGAGCTGCTGTTCAATTGCAGCTTCGGGATTTTTTAAGTAAGTCTCTGAATATTTCTGAGCTGGTTGTAACTGTAAATTTAATTACTGTTTGTATTACATTCAATAAAATGAAGCTTCGATTCACGTCCTATCATATATTATAATTCAAGAAGTTATTTATGACAATAAAGAAAAAGTTTACGACCCAACCAGAACATTAGTCATAAATGAAATTTTTGCCCTAAAAAAAGATATACGGTCTCTTCCTATGAAACTTGAGGTTTAAATTTAACGATGATTTCGCTTAATGATATTTTTTTAAGTAAAATGAATCTCACATTTAATTTTCATGTTTAGTTAACACATGCACGCTAGTAGACACATGCACACAAAAGTGTGCCGCACACGTACGCATCTTTGGGCTCGTAGTTCATTCCCGTGCACACACACACATCCGTGCGTTCGTAGTTCGTATAAACACACATCTGTGCGTCTTTATTTTGTACACATACGAGTGCATACTTGTGTACGTATACTCACACACACATATTCACACACACATAACACACACACACACACACACATACAACTCACACACTCAAATAAAAAAAGAATAAAATGGAAATAAAATAAAAAACTCTAAACCTGCAAGCTTTCAGCTTTCTTGAAATAAAGTCCTCGGTGGAGTGGACAGCACATCTCTGCATGCCTGTGCAGGGATGGAACCCTCCAATGAACCTCGACAGAGGGTACACACAAGCCTCTGTGCTGCAGGCCTAGCTTCTGTATCGGTAAACGAGCTCCATTTTTTATATGAAAACATTTTCATATTGTTTGCGAGGGACTGAGAGCGTTCGCTGTTAAAAATTTTACTCGTAGATAGAGAAGGAAATGAACTCGAGGATACTGTACTGTAGTGTGAAAACTTGAGCTCTTTAACAGAGCTTTTACTGTATGTTTGTTTTACTCTAATTTATAAGAATTCAATCAAGATTAAACAATTTTATTTTCTCTTAGTGACTGAAAGTTTAGTTGAAGATAGGAATGATGTAACTGACTTAGACACGTGCGACTCACTTGACTCTAGTCAGGTTGTAACTGAGTGAGTTAGGTTACAACTAATGTAAATTTCTAGTCCAACAATTATATTTTTGCTTCATTAACTTTATTAATGCTAACAAAGCTTCTTTTTTACGACTCAAGTTGGATGGCTCTTTGTAGTGCAAAAAAACATGCGAGAAGATCGCCTTTGTATGTAATCACAACAGTTATAATTATTTTTAACTTCATATATACTGGAAACTTAACTATGTGAACTGCGTAAACTTTAGCTGTAACTTTATATTTGCGTAATTTGTTTTTCTGTTTGCATTGGGAAGGGAAAGCATCAAGAAAACTTGAATTCTTCAACATAAAATGTTTAAAAATTTTTTGCTCATTGCCGAAGGTGATGAAAGCTGGTATACTTGACTGGCGTGAAGCTCCTGCTACGAATATAGAAGTTATGCCAATTAAAATTACAACTTGCTACACAATGAAACAGCCCTAAATGAACCGAGTTAGTTCCCTAATTTAGTTAGTTTTTTATTCTTTGCCGTTATAGAAGTACATGTAGAACGATAGTGTGCGATAGTATAATGATAAAACAATAAGTACGTGTATAAAGATAATATATAATATTATAACGGTCAAAAAGTAAGTACATGTAGAAAGATATATAATAAAATAACAGTTAAAGAATAAGAACGTGTAGAATGATAAAATACGATACTTTAACGATAAAGAAAGCACACCTAGAAGAAAACTCGTAATATTAAAATACTGTAGACAGATCAAGCAACCAGCCTGCACTTGTACCCTGCATGATCACCAGCCTGCCACGGATCAAGCAACCAGCCTGCACTTGTACCCTGCATGATCACCAGCCTGCCACGGATCAAGCAACTAGTCTACAGTAGCAGTACGACTGTGATGGCTTAAGTTTGGTGAGATAACATTCAGTACATTTGCTCCAGAACGTCAGTGCTGGACTGGCGTACAAAAGTCAAGAGAAGCATCACCATTGAAGCCATTCGGGATGCCTGCTAGGTCATTTCGCTTCTGTAATGAACGCCTGGCGCTGTAGAACCTCTTTGCCGTATCCGCTTTCGAATATTTCTCACTTTTCAATGAAACGAACATTGTAAGTGTCTCTGTTGTGTCGTAGTCGTCTGTTTTACAGCGTGTCGTAAGACACTCAAAGTATAATTCCGGTGGAGCTTAGGTGAGGTTCAAGTGCTACTTTGAATTCAAGGGTTGTCTGGTTGGTAATGCGCGTGTTAAATTGATCAACTAATAGTCATAGCCGGTGAACTGAAGTATCACTTCACTTATATGTTTAGCAACGTAGCTGTTCGACCAAATTTGGTTTGGGAGCGATGTTCAAATTGCAAAGTATTTTCTGTCCCGTTGGTATGGTCCAATAAAAATTACCCTCTCTGTATACTCATTAGTACTATTAAACATTGTAATTTTTAAACCTCGTGAGGCTACAAAAATAGAATTACAATTATCTACGTTCTGTGCGGGTATTTGCACGATCATTTTAATGAAGTTAAGGGTAATTTTAAGATAATATTTCTTAGTACACGTGAAATTATGAAACAATGCAAGAAAGTGACTTACCTGTGTAACTAGCTTTCGAGTCAACTGAATTGAAACAAATTATTACGTCATATTCAGCCACACTGATCAATTTAGCATATGGGAAAATAATAAACAAAGCGATTGTAAAAATGAATAAAGCGTTTAAAGGAATTTACAGTTTGCATTCTAAAATTCTGTTAAGTAAAGCCGTAATTTAATAAATTTTCTTACGCACAGTTAATACTAGAATTCCTGTATTCCGGAGTACATTTTTTATTATACCTCACATCGTCCAGTAGATGTCACCTCTGGACTATATGGAAGTTCTTCAAACTACAAAAAAAATTTTCATGAATGTTTGTAAGAATTATCAATCGTTCCCGGACGATACACTCGAGCCTTTTTATTTTCCCCATCGTTATTTGTATCATTCGATACCTGATTTTTTCAGATTATTCTATATTCGTGGCAAATTTATGCCAAGTGTACAAAACACCCCGACTATTTTTTCCTGGCTTTAATACATTTTCGTGTCCTTGTTTCAACTCTCCTCTTTCTCATCATTTCGCCAGACTCAACTATAATTTTCATGCCCTTCTTCATCTTTATTTTTCTCTCCTTCGCTCGAAATCTATCAGCCTAGCTTCTCTCTCGGCTTAAGGTACATATATTTCAGTTGAGTATGTCATAACCGATGGAAATTACAGGCATTTCGCCGAAAAAATTGGCCTGGGTGTAACTCTTTTTCTGCTTCAACTCTCCCACTTTTACTCGCCATAACTAGAGCATAATTTCTACGAAAGATTCAATTATTTTATTATTGCTTCCACATTGTTTAGATTCATTTCCTTGAACGCTTTAAGTACATCTGTCAATCTATTCATTTGGTACATTTGAATATATTTATAAGTGAATTCTTTTCTTTCTTGGACCACTAAATGGTCAGATACACAGGAACTCATAAAAATTTAGAATACATAATGAAAAATGCACAAGTATATAGTTATATGCGATACAGGTTAATGAAAATTTATGTTTTCATTCAGTATTGTATGAATGCAACTATAAGAATTTGGTTATCGATTAAAAAGAACATAAAATCTTTCATTGATTGTTTTCATGCGTTTTGGCATAATTCCACTTCCTTCAATACAACACATGGTCTTAGAATTTCATTATTCCTAGAGTTTTTGATTGATTTTGTACGATATCGTAAAATTATAAAACACAATTTTTAGACACTTTTTCAGTGATCAGCTTTCAATACAAACAACTTTCCTGGCTGTCCTCACAATTACTTCAGCATTTTTGCAAGCGTACGCCACGCAGTTCACCAATACACATGAACACGTCTATGCCATTTCAGGTATGAGTTTTAGTTCCCAGCTCAATTTCCACAAATCTTACCATTTCTCAGTGACGTTTACGAGCAATTCCTTCGAAGCACTTCTATGTTCCAGCTTGCGTTTCTTGCTCGTATCGCTCCAATGCTCGGGAATAAGCAGAAGTCTGTCGCTTCTGGTATGTCCTCACATCCAATAAAGTATAGTAGCGGACTGGCAACCGATGCAGAGGCTCTCCAGTTATGCATATTAAACAGGAGTGGCGAAGAAGCCACTCATTTTGTCAGCCTTCTTTTGAGAGTGGCTGATCACAGAGGCGATGAGTGGCCGTGATTGGCTCTCAATATCGCTTCATCGTGGCTGCTGCGTCGGAATTTTATCTCTGAGCAGCTCAGGAATATCGTCCTTCTGTCAAAGGGATTTTTCGATTTAGTATTAGATCTTCACTAGAGATGGGCGAGTCAAAATTGAGCGTTGCATGTTTATTGAAAGACTTGTCGCTCAATGCATGCAATATCATACAGGTATCATATTCATTTTATGCTTAACTGCAAATAACAGAGATCTATATTATTATTTGACATTTTTCTACCTCTACTTTTGCAGGCATATCTGTATATGAGGGCTACTCAGGTAACCACGGGCTACAGAGAAGCAGAGGTAGATTTCATTCATACTTTTCATCACTTTACTGATGTGAAAATTAAATACTGAAAAATTTTCAGACGTGGAATCAAAGTTGAGTGTTATTTTTCAACATTTGCATTTATTCAGCCAAAAATGTTCACCTTAGGACAACAATATGTCTCTCAAATGCCTCTTTTTTTATCGCTCCTACACTAGTTTAAAAATACACAGCGCTGATTCGCTGCTTGCGTTTGACTGCCACTTGACATTCACAGGAAAAATTGTTGATTGCGACTATTTGATTTGTCAGTTTTGGCGCCCTCGACATTCCTGATGACATCGGTTCAGGATATCGGCTGTACATCCAAACACACCTATGTTTTTGCGGCATGAATTGCTAAATTCGACGATTTTTTTACCTGCATCGCTTGTCATAGTTCGGTGAATTTTCTCTACATTTAAAATTAAGTTTTCATTTGTCCAGAATTTAAACTTGTTGTCCAAAATTATTTTTGACTAAATTTTGCAATTTGAAATTTTAAAGCAGCAAAGCGTTTTATATAAATTGCAGCTAAGTTTTTAAAAACACAAGTCGTATTTCGAAATTACAATATTTGAATACAGAGTAACTTTAATGAGGATATGACGGATAAATACTTTTGTCACTAGATCTTTAAAATTAGTAATGGTACACTGGAGTTCAAACATTTTAACATACGAGTATTATCCAACTTTTCCTTAGACTGAACATAAACCAATTAAGGCCTCCTCGAAAATCTTATTCAAAGACAATGAAAAATTACGACCAATGTAATAAATTTTAGTATTAATAATATAAGGGATGAAGTCTGATAGAAATAATTCTTTTTCTTCGAACGTATGTGTCCATTCATTTAGCATTCTTGACTCATGACACATACTTTAGAAAATATTACACTGAATTTCTGAAGCTCTGTTTGCCTCTAGTCATTTGTCTGCCATTTATTTCGTTCTAAAGTTTGAATTTTTTAGGTTAAGTGCAATGATCCTGGAACTTTGAACTTATCATTGGAAAATACAAACGTCTGCTCGTTTTTCTTTTTCAGCCCAGGATTATAATTTATAATTTTTTCAACATCAATGTTTAATACTCTGAAGAGCGATGTATTTGCATTTTATTGGTGCGCTTCTGTAGGTCCTGTATTCTGTTGGTGTTTAATATTTATTTCAATGTCGATTTAGAAGATTTCTAAGAAATTCAACTAGTGACATTAAGAATTCAAAGTGACTTGAAAAATTCGAAGCGACATGAAAAAATGAAAGCCACATGAAAATTTTAAATCGACTTGAAAAATTTAGTCTTGTGAAAAAAATATATTGCTTCTTGAGTGTATGAACGAATATTTAAGAACAAATGCCTTATAATACTTTATAACCGTTACTCAGTAAAGCAAACATAGTGAGTATTTATGACATGCATGTATCTTTTCAGCACATGCTGTTCTTGTGAACGAATGTTCCTTGAAAGAACATTCGCAAGCTTGTTCTTGAAAATCTCTCTCACGTGCGTTGCACGGGCGAAAATTTCAGGCGAACCTCCTCAAGAATTTTGAGCAGCATTTCTGAAGCGCTATCGTCAAATTATTCATACGGACGGGGCCTAATTTGCATGACGGCATTTTATATAGGGCAATTTTAAGCTATGCACAAAGGAAGCCAGATTTTTCATATACTCTACCTGAAGTACGAGCCAAAATCTGGAAAATTTTAACTTTATTTTCGAAAAAGTTTCTATTTTTGAGATGAAATGTCAATGACGTGACACATTAAATCGATGTGTCAGTCAAGTCAGGACTGCTACTTACAATTTTATTTTCGGAAAATTGATAAGAAATCAAAAACATATTCTAGAAAATAAGTCAACGCAATTAATGCTTCAGTGACTAATACACTGAATTTGCGACAAAATTTTTCATTTATATTATTATTTTATCTTCCTATCTATTTTACTATTTAAATTTTATTGATCAATATTTTTATTACTTTTTAAAAATTTTATATTATTTTACTGCATTAGTGTTTTTATATTATTGTAGTGCTTTATCATTAAGTTCTTTTTCTGGTTTCTGAAAAATGAGAAAAACAGGAAAAAATTCTCTAGAACTAATAGGATACAAAGTCAACGTCGTAGTGCTCTTGTTTTGTAAGGATTTTTATCTATGAATGTTCTAACAGAACGTAATGACACCGAGATTCATACACAGACTGATAATTATTCATTACTTAAAAAATTGTTGATGTTAAAATGAGTTATAATCACGAAGAAACGATTTGAAAAATTAATCTATTAAAGAATATTTTTTATTTAGACGCAAGTCATATGTTACAGTACATATAGTAAGAAAGCCTACCATAGAGCTCGTAGTAAACATGTTGATATGGAGGTCCTTTGACACAGAAGTGTCATGAAAAACAACATATTATGGCTTCGTCCACTTCATGAATTTTATGACGCATACCAAATTTGAAGACCTAAATGAACAATACCTAAATTGTTTTTGTTCATTTTTGTATGAAGTAATACGTGAAGTTTAAATTAAGGGGAAAATTTTTCGTGTGTGAATAGTTTTTCTTAATTTTTCATATGTATTTGTTACACGAATTTTAGGTTTTTCGAGGTATACGAGACCATCCGCTCGTCTCCATCGAAATTAATGTATTTATCGCAATTTATTACGGCATTGAACCTTAATCACCGCGCAACATGCGGGCGAAATTCAGCCAGTATTTCCACAAATCGAGTTCAAAATTCAGTCAGGGTTTATTTTTTTTTATTGAAGAGGAGGTTATAAAGTTATATATGAATAATTATGATCAGTATCAGAAGTTTCACTAACAAAAACATACATTAAGCCATGTACAGTGATAAATTAAGAAGCCACAGGAGCGAAGCCTTAAACCTTCAAACATTTAAGTTATTTTTTAAGTTTCTGCACTTCTTGTGTTTTGTGCTTCGCAGGCTTGCAGTGCAAAGGCCTTGCATTTACCACTATGATATATTACAGAAATGTTTCAAAGTGACTTCGTGCAATGAGAAAGAGTTATGTGACGACCTTGTGTTGGTTAACAGGTTAAATTAACCGTATAGGCAACTGTTACTTTTTCTCTTTACTAAACGTCCGTATATTTAAAATTCCCTCAAGACACGTTGTCACTTTGTCTTTATGATCGCCATTGATTGCTAAACTTTACTTTTAAAAACACGGAGGATTATGACCAACTTCTGAAGCCTGGCCTCAGTTTTAATTATTCTTTGTGCATTGATGTTGGCGTCCGTAGTTTTGGCAGAAATGTGAAGTATTTTTACGGTATCAATAATTTTGCATGTAGGCGTGCAAGTAACGAGTAACACGACACTTTGATGCTGCTAGCATAACTTTAATAATTACTAAAAATAAAATACAATAGTTTTAGACGTGAAACATTACCCAGTTTCATATTTTCCTCAACCTCATACATACAGAAATGTTTTGCCTTGACGCCATTATTTTTAATCCTACTGTCATTCCGTTGTTTCTAGATACTCATTGAAATCTGAGCACTGCTTTAATATGAGAACTTGAAAAATGTCAATCACAATCACAAAAATAACGGAAAAATACTGGAAACAGTGAAAAAATTCTCTAAAAAACTGTGCAAATAGGAAATATTGGGAATAATGATGGTGAAAATCACGAGATTTGAGTGTAGTAGATTTCTTCTTTCTTTTAGGTGCGCTCAACTCGAACGTCAGTTTCACGGAGCGAGGAAACGATGAAGGTGATAAAGCAGCGACATTTCAAAGGCGTATAACGTCCCAATTTCCTTTTAATTTTCAACTATAAATCTTGCAGACCTAAAACACATTGAAATTGTGAGTTGCTCATCGAAGAGAAGCGTAAAAAAACACGAGTTAACTGTTCTTTCTACCCCATGTTGTTAGAAGAAGGCTGCATTGTAAGTGCGAATGGAGGTGTTTGCAAGCAAAGCTTATAAATGTTTCAACATGAATGAATCCATCGCTTTGAAATTTGCTGTGCATACATGTTCACCACAGGGTCTGTTTGTTCTATGGTGTGTCATGGCAGATTCTTCTTCAACAATTTTTCTTGATCAGTAGCTCATAAATAAGATAGAAGCAGCCGTACTGAAAATTTTTACTGCATGTTTAATCGATTACCTTGCTTTCTAGTTGCTGTTGAGATTTCTCTCAGTTAAGAGCAGAACACTAAGCGTCCTATTGTTAAGGTTTCCTGCAACGAAGAACGCCATCGGTGCCATAACTTCGAAGTCTAATGTAATACCAAGCTTCAAATTATTTTCTTTACACCAGATTCCTGCAATCACGAAGTGATTGCCTTAATTTCACACAAAATTTCGTATTTTTTACGTGACTTAAGCAGTGATCTCTAACTTAGCGTTACATTACTTGGTGAGTTAGCGGTCTGGAATTTGACTAAAGTTTTACTGGTGCTTATGCTGCGCTAATGCTGTGTTAATGCTGTGTTAATGCTGTGTTAATGTTATGTTAATGCTGTGTTAATACTGTGTTAATGTCATGTTAATGCTGTGCTAATGCTGTGCTGATGCTGTTCTAGTGCTGTGCTAATACTGTTCTAATGCTGTGCTAATACTGTACTAATGCTGCGTTAATGCTGCACTGTGAGAACTTTGTTGTTTACCTTCTTCTTGCCAGGCCTCTGGACACAAAGTTTGAGCAAACACATGCGTAGTTTGTCAAACTTCTCTTAATTCCATTAAAGCGGGAAATGTTTGTTTCAAACTCGAGCTGGGGTAATATTTGTGTAGTTTCACATACCCGACTGTCAAGACAGTGAAATTATGATAGAATGCAGTCTTATTTGACGAGTCTTGCCGTCACATTCAACGACTGACAGTAAACAACTGAATTATCAAAAGAAAAAAACAGCGCTGGAATCGCTCGGGTTCGAATCCAGTGAAGGCTAAGATAGAAAATGCAAACGCCCTCACAGCGTTGTTCCGTTGTGCTTTAAGTGGAACTGAGCTCTAGGCGAGATAACTGGGACATTCTCTTTCACAACAATTTCCCCATGGAACTTCTTTTAGTTTAGATGGAAGATGTCAATGTATACGCACATACTACAGAGGATGTTTCGTGGTAACTGACGACCATTAAATCAGTAACCTGTACAATAGTATAGAACATAATATCACTGTTACAAGCTCGTATGTAAAGGTAGACGTTGTTTTAAAGGCATTCCATCAAAAGTATACCATGCCTTTACATTTTCTTAGGTGCAAAAACTTGAGCGCAGTACCAAGTAAAAACAGGTAATAATATCTGATTCATTTTGTGTCCTAAATACAATGGAAGACATTACAGCATTGTTTGAAAGTCTCTTGCAATACAAGCAAATTATTGTAGCGTTTCAGCAAAATTGTTCACGTCTCCTGAATTTGTGCGTACGTTTCCGTATCAAATACAAATTTTCCAGTTATTGCCTCGGTATGACGTGGGGCGGAGTTAAAAACCACATTATTTAACGATGCGTTAATTCAACTGACTTTGTTCGTGAAAATCTTTCATTATAAGAACCAAGCGCAATCAAGAACCAACTTTAGTGTACAGGTTTCAAAGTATGTGTGAGACATGAATGCTCCGTTCACTTGCTAGCAGCCAAATTCAGCGCTTCTCTGTTTCTTTTTAAGAATAGGTTATGATAACTGAATAGTGCATATATAGGTTATGATAACTGAATAACACATTTATAGGTTATGATAACTGAATAACACATATATAGGTTATGATAACTGAATAACACATATATAGGTTATGATAACTGAATAACACATATATAAGTTATGATAACTGAATAACGCATATATAGGTTATGATAACTGAATAACGCATATATAGGTTATGATAACTGAATAACACATATATCCGAGTTCACTTGCAAGTGAACTAGTGAACAACGCACATATTCACGTGAGTATGAGATCATATGTGCACGTGGGTGAGCACTGAAGTCAGAGGCAGGCCCACGTGCCCCCCCGTGGGTGCTGGTACATTCTGAGTGACGTCTCGAGTTTTGAAGGGCCAGACCGTCCTTACCAAGGATTACTGCCCTACGAAGTGGAAGCACGGTCCCTGTAGCGCCAGAGACAAAGGGGTATCGAGACAGGATTGTGGAATTTCAGAGATCATCGAGACTGGATTGTGAGGGGCTTTGGGACTGAGTTTTGGAGGGCATCGAGACAGCATTGCAAGGGTCAATGAGGCTGGATTTCAGTGAGCTTCAAGACTGGTTTTTAGTGCAAATTGCCTCAACAACTGTTGTGCACCTCTGCAATATTTCTTACTGCGTAAACTGAGCCTAATAAATTGTTGAGCGACTAATTGCGTCTTATTCAGCTGTAATTGGGCCTCATTCAGCTGTAATTGTGTTTCATTCAGCCGTAGCTACACCGACTTTCACGCGTTGCAAATGTTGCTGTTGTTACAGCTGTCGTCTACAGGTGGATTAGGATTCTATTCAACGTTTTTCTCGAAGTGATTCTACCGAAACAGCCTTGTTTAGCTACTGTAGAAAGCTCTAAAGTTTCGTACACTGGTTACAAGGTCATTACCCCTCTTGGGGTTATTATTATTCTCTATTAAGAGCTACACCATTGTATTAAATAATTTAGATACTTAATGTTCGAACTTTTTCAACACTTTGACTGTCACATTGCTCTCATTTGTAGAACAGTGATGTCTTCTCGTCTGCCAAATGTTGCATGCCTATAAGGAAAAACTTAGAAACTGGAAAGATTCATAATTTTTAGTTTTCAGAATTGTTAAGAATTTCATTTACCATTTTGATTTTCGAACAATCCATCACACGTTTAAATTATTAAAAATAAGTGGACGTGGGGAGAATGTTGATGGAAATCAGCTTGGTAGTCAATGTGCTAACATAGAGAACATGACTTCATAACTTGTAGTCAATGTGCTAACATAGAGAACATGACTTCATAACTTGTAGTCAATGTGCTAACATAGAGAACATGACTTCAAAACAAGCTGCTGTTGGGATGCAAACAGCTTTCTCGAGATGTGCCTCACGGACATCCTGTAGATACGATGAGTACGTCGTGAAACGTTATGATCATTTAAGATTTCATTATATCAGCATTTTCCTTTGAATCTGTGGAAGGCGAAATTGACATTTTTACACTAACAGAGATGGAAAACTTGGAGTTTTCTGCGAGATATCCTTTAAAGCTCGTTTTTTTCGTGAGTTTTCGTAGAGGAGAGATTTATTGAGTATGCGAAGAACTGCATCTAGTGAGAAGAAACTCGTTTATCAATGAATTAGACTTGACTGACAAGAACCAATCTTGAGACACCGTGAAGAACAGATGCAAGTTCCCTTTTTATCTTGTTGGACTTTTATATTCTTGGCAGATAGCAACGTAAAATTTTTGTTTGTTTTTAAGAAAAATTTTATTGTCATGTAAACGAATGCATCCTCAAATCATGGAAAACAAGTGGTTGTTCATATTTAATCAATTTGAACGAAGCAAAGCAATATTTTTTAGAGTGGCTCATGATTTTGCTTCAATCTTGAAACTGAATTATTCAATCGAATTACTTTAATCAGAATAGAATATCTTTACAGCATTCATGTTAAATAGTCAGGCAACAACGAGACACAATTCAAATGATGATAGGCGATGCTACTACTTCATAATATTAAAAAACTTAGAGTGTTCAATATTTAAAAATGTTGATGTTCTGCTTTGTGCAGCTCTCAACAAAAAATGCAAGCGAAGGTCACTTGGAGGTTAACATTCCTTCTTAAGACAAAAGAAAACCACGATAAAAAACAGCATGTAACTGAACATACTTGTTTTAAGGCTCATTTTGAACATACGCATTACAATATGGAAGCGTGAAGGCAATAGCAATGATCTGTAATCTTTTAGTGATTATATATTCCAAGATGCCGGGAAAAGTTACCTTGTAACTGGTTATGACTGGATGGGCTGTATTCGAAACTCGTTTGTCTCAAAACTTGCAGGGGTTCTGAGATGTGGGTTCCTTGTGACTACAACGTTTGACCTATAGCGAATCTTCAGAGTTGTACTATTTCTTATCATGAATAGTACCCTAGCGTAGCCAGGACTAGAGAATCAAAATGTTACTAGTACACCTGTACCCACAGCACCCAAATGTCAGTACCTACGTACAGTACCCAAATGTCAGTACTCACAGTATCCAAATGTCAGTACTCACAGTACCCAAATGTCAGTACTCACAGTACCCAAATGTCAGTACTCACAGTAGCTAAATGTTAGTACTCACAATACCCAAATGTCAGTACTCACAGTACCCAAATATCAGTACTCACAGTATCCAAATGTCAGTACTCAGAGTATCCAAATGTCAGTACTCACAGTACCCAAATGTCAGCACCCACAGTAGCCGAATGTTAGTACTCACAGTACCCAAATGTCAGTACTCACACTACCCAAATGTCAGTACTGACAGTACCCAAATGTCAATAACCACAGACAGCACCAGAAGGTAATGACGTCCGCAGAGGTCATTGGACGGCCAGCTTGAGGTGGCCTTCAACTCGATGTGGTGATGGTGTACGGAAGACTGAAGTTGTATGGCTTGTTCACAGCAGGCATGTGCGAGTCAAAGTGATAAGGCATCTAAGAGAACAATGCTTATAAGGGACTGAGACTTTGGAGTCACCACAATTCAAGGGCGAAGTTTTATTGGGTGTCGAGTTGAAAAATCGCTGTTGAAAAATATGCATATGGGTCTCAAGTTGAAATACCAACGGGGAAAACGGTTTATGCTTGTTTCTGTTTGAAATAGGGCTGGGAAAAAGGGTATTGCTAGGTTTTGAGTTGAAATGCTAATTGGAAAAAGGTTATTGTTCGGTTTTGAATTGAAATATTGCTGAAAAAGGAGGCTCAAATGATAGAATTGTAAGATTTGCGTGGGTCGTGTTGTGAGGTGAGATGCCGTCCAGAGGTCAGGTTTGTATCATACTAAGGTGAGTGACACAGATCACTTGCATTACTTTACTGTTTCAATAAGCCGGTGAAATTTGTTTATTCTCCGTCTTTTGAGTCACTTTTATTGAAATTCATGAGCTTAGGAATATTTCACATTCATCTAGACCTGCTTAATGATATAAATTCATGTTGGAATGAATGTAACTTTAGTATACAGTATGTTCGTTGAAGCTATGGTGCAATAAAAAGTTTTTTCCTATGCTATTTATAACGACGTCATTTAATCTCATTACAATTTTTGACGAAATTTTAGAATTTGCAACTACGTTTCTTGCAGTCGCAAGGTTTTGAGCTACATCAGGTGTTGTAGGTCTCAGCAACTGCAAAATCAGGGGTAGCAGTGGCATGAGCTGCAAAATCAGGTGCAGCAGTGGCATGAGCTGCAAAATCAGGTGCAGCAGTGGCATGAACTGCAAAATTAGGTGCAGCAGTGGCATGAGCTGGAAAATCAGGTGCAACACTGGCATGAGCTGCAAAATAAGGTGCAGCAGTGGCATGAGCTGCAAAATAAGGTGCAGCACTGGCATCAGCTGCAAAATAAGGTGCAGCAGTGGCATGAGCTGCAAAATAAGGTGCAGCACTGGCATCAGCTGCAGCACCAGCACCCAGGGCACCCACCTGTCCAGTTCCAGGTCGAGTTTTTACCTGGCGCGATGCAGCGTCAGTGCGACCCTGACTGTTGTGAGGGGAGGTGTGTGTTAAGTTTTCAACGTCGTCCCATCCTTCATCCTGGAACAAAGTTGATTTGGAAACTATCTGTGTAATGGACGTTTTGAATTATTAAAATGTAAATATTTCATAAACCTTAATTAGCCGCAAATTTTTCATTGGTTATTAATATTTTTTTCACAATTTTATGTAATTTTGTTGTCCTGCAATTTACTTTTGAGGGTCGTTCTCTATAACCTCAGAATTCCGGTTCCTTGAACCCAGCAGATATTACATAATATTTTAAACGCTGGTCATTTCTGCTGACTATAACTCTTAAAAATAAAATAAATTTACCCCAACCACAAATCCCATTTTTACCGAAATATGTTAACCTCAACCAGGAACCCCTTTTTTAGTTTAATATATTTACGCAAACAGAAACTAAATCATTTACGAATATATATTTACCCCAACCAGCAACCCCATTGTATAACAATATATATGTTTATTTATCTCAACCGGAAACCCAATTGTTTGAGAACTGAACTAAAACTAAATATTTAACCCTCAGTATTTTTGGCCAGATGGGCGAGCCTGCTGGCTCAACTCTGACAAAATTAACAAGGATTTTCATGGAAATTTGCAGTTTTTCTGGAACATTGACGCAATGCCGCAGTAAGCCTTAAAATTAATTCCAAATCCAAATTGTTTTCTGCTCGTGCTGTTGTTTTAGTGATTGCAATATTAGTTAATGAATACATTATTAATGAACGATTGTAATATTAGAGAATTAATACAATATTAGCTTACTGCGTACAATATTATGTCATATAAACATATATATATTTATACGTATATATATAAATATGTATAAATATATATATAAATATATATATATATATATATATATTTATACATATATTATAATATTCACCTAGAAGTAGAAGATGCAAAGGTCATTTCAACATTAATATATCTCAAAACACGATAGTGAAGCAGTTTTCGCTATCATTCTTATTTACATTCAAACTTAAATAAATTTTCAGCATAACAAATAATTCCTATTATGGAAATGTTGAGTCTTTTCGTTTTAACCAAAATATTGCGAAAATTTGGGAAATATTTTTGGGGTCTATTTTATTTTGAAGTTTTCATGAATTTTCTACTGTGTTTACCTCTACTTTGAATTTTAGAAAGGCGGAGGCCTCGTATTTGATGGAGGAGGTCGAAGAAATTATCAATGTTGTTGTTTTTCAAAGATAAAAAGTAGATATGATAAAAATAGTATATTATTTTTGATGTTAGGACGTATTACCTTAATTTCTTTGCACTGAAAGGATAATTTATTGTGGTTAAGATTCTGTTCTGTTTTGATTTTTTTTTAGAGAAAAATCGCTATTTTTTCGCAGGATGATTTCTTACGTTTATTTCCTTTCATGAGTACTTGGTAACTACCCTTATATGTACCTTGCAAAAGAGTTAGACTATTTTCATCGGATTCACAGGTATGAAAATAGTACTTTTGAAACGGTGAGGGAATTATGAATAATGAAAATTAATTCATATATGAAAAAATTTGGTTGATTGAAATCAATTTATCTCAACAGCTTGTCTGAACGCAAGACATGGGCTTTTAAGGTTAGAAAGTATGAGGCAAAAAGCATCTACAGGGTACAGCAAAATGGTGTGACACATTGCTATGTTTTATACAAGTCAAACAAATAAAAAACATAAGCATGGTTTTATTCTCTAAATTTTGATGTTTCATTTTATTTTACATTCATTATTTCGTAAATTAATGTGTTGTTTTACATTTTATTTCGCTCTTATTAAACCTAAAGAGGCGTCAGTTTTTTTCGGGACCTTGTGCCGAGTATCGGGCACGAGAAATAGAACATTGCAGCTGTGAATAAAGTTTTGTAATAATCAAAATGACAATGTATTATTACATTATAATCCTCATAATTCTGTCTCTTCAACTGATATGTGACCGGCTGTATAACTGCTTTGTAATTAATGCCCTCTGCATATGCAGAATTCTGACAATTATTTCAAAGAAGTCAAGTTTCCCGCGTAAAAGTAAGCCTTGATGACGTATATGACGAGGACCGCCAAGTCCTGATCCGTCGTGGGGGATAAAAAAATTATTTGCTGCTTCTGAACACGATGTTGCAAACGCTTACATACCAGATGACAGCTCGTTACGTTTACGGTCGAATATGGAAGATTATATTATATAGACGATAAGATATAGCATTTGCTATATTTTATTAGTTCGTTCTACTAATATTTAATACTTTTACAGGGACTTATGGTAGACGCGTTTCCTATATTTTATTAGTTAGTTTCATTAATATTTAGTACATTTTCGATGTGTTGTAGAAGATGCGCTCTGTATATCATATCAAGTTGTTTAAATGATATTTATTACGTTAATAGAAACAATAGAAGACGTGAGTACTGTTAACTATAAGCTCGCACTTTACTGATGAAAAACTTGAACTTTACTCCTTCAGCAATGAAAAAAGTATCATAGAAGACGCGTAAGTTGTATTCTGCACCTCGGACTTCACTCCTTAATTTTTTGAGTTCTATAAGAACACTTCAGCTCGGTTCCTTTTATTCTTAAAACCCTTTCGACATTTACATTTTCTTACCTAGTAACTTGGAGGGTCACTGCAACTGAAGAAGATGGTTTGTTATTTGAGGTTAAAAACTGAGTTTGAACTTGGTAATTTTTTTATCAGAGTATTTCAGTATGTTCCCATTAATTTCTGTCGATGCTTCAATTGATTTCAAAATCACATTTTGATGAATATAATTTTCCCAGAAAACGTTTGAAAACATGTCAAGTTTCACATATTATAAGAGTGCACATTAAATAAAAGAACTAAGTAGTCTGGAAGAAATATAACTTATTTTCGCTTCCATTAGTTTTTAAAACAACAAATTCTTTTAAATAATAAATATTTCTGTCGGGTTTTAATTTGCATGGAAACTGAAAAAACGTGCTTTAAAATATAAGTTGAATGTTCGCTCAACATAAAAGCAGTTTTTTGGAGGAATTAAATCGTAAACTGGCTGTGAGGTAGAGCTGGCAGATGTTATGGCTTACTTGAATATTCGTTGAAACCTCAGAGACTCCAGCGGCAAGGTCACAGGGTGCGGACGTGAGGGAAGGTGAACGATGTTATAAAGAAGTGAAGAAGAGGAACCAAAAGAAGTGAAGAAGAGGAACCAAGTGATGAAGTAGTGGAGAAGAGGAACGAATTGACAAAAAGCAGGGATGAGGGATAAAGTGATAGAAGGGCGTACGGTACACAAGCACTGAACAAAAAGAGAACAATAAAAAACTTAAAGCACAAAGAACACGATAAAAAAGTCTGGAACGTAAAGAGAACTATGAAGAAGCGCTGGAAGTTGCACAGGAGACAAAGAAGCTGAACTGGCGGTGTATAGGATGAATAAACTCAAGCGAGGGCGCGTACTTGAGAGAAAAAATTAGGCCCTCAATGAATTACAGGAAGAGCAGAGACAGCAAGTGAGGGGACACAGGGATGATGACGTCACAAATAAAGTCCTAACGATCACACAACGCTGAGTCTTCAGTGACCTTGTCTGGAACTGGAAGAAAGTGGCAGCAGCTCAATAAAAGCATCCAGCACGTTGGTACTGAACTGGAAGGCATGAAAAAGGTTGAGTTCAACACACAGGTGTGTCAAGGGCGGCTCAGGTAGTCGTTAAAATAACATACGCTCTTTAAATTGAGGAAAATTTCAGGCGATGGCGGTCGGGTACAAATGAATGAGTTAAAAGAAACTCCTGCTGCACCACACAGCATAAATTAATGACATTGAAATGTTGCACGTGTTAATTTGAAGTAAAAACCTTGCAGGTATTAATTCTAAGCAAAGACGTTACATGTGCTTATTTACATTAAAAACGTCGCAGGTATTAATTCTAAACAAAAACGTTGCAGGTGTTGATTCTAAGCAAAAATGTTGCAGGCATTAATTCAAAGCAAAAACATTGTATGTATTTTACATAAATTCAGTGAGATAATTAGATCAAGTATGTTATTTTATTAAACTCTAATATTTATGAGAAATGGTATTCAAGGGAAAATTCAGTGGAAAGTTGCTGAACATATGAGTGCAGGACGAAGGTTATCTAGCGGCACCACAGAGAGAAAGGGAAATCTTGAAGGGAGGAGAAGACTCGGAGGGGAAAGTTAATGTGTCCAGAGGCGCGCAAACGGAACTAGACTTCAGTATATGAAAGGCCTGAGTCTTTCTTAAGTAAAAAATATTGCAGTGACAGACGCACGTACGAGATCAAGGAGGGTACTAAAGTATAGAACATTTTTGTTAATTCTGTATTGTGTGTCATTATTATAATGTGGCTTGAACGTACATGAAATGTTTTTTGTATAATAACCAAAATAGTGCAAATAGGAAAAAGACAGGATGATGCTGAAGTGGAACGGGAAATAAAATATTTGAAACGCCTGAAATAGTTCAGGTATCCTAAGATGCTTGTGAAAAACTCTGTAAATTTTGCGTTGAAAGAAAATATAAGTAAAACTTAATTGTTCAGAAGCAGTGAAGTAATGGCCTATTATCACAATAATAACACAACACAGGTAGCGTACTTCACAACGTACAAATATGAGAGATGTAACCGACTGTTCACGCAGCACTTTGTATACATCACCGTGTGTGAATGTTGTACACGGAATTGCCAATTCACATGGGTTCTTTAAAAACTTAGTTGTAAAAGGCATTAAATGTATATTTTAAGTTACAAATGTATTGGTTTCCTTGAAATTTCACAAAAGCTTTCATTTTGTTTCATATAATGAATATAATTTAAAACAAAACGTTCTCTAAAAACGAAAATATAATTATTCATCGTGTGCTAGCAGTTAATTTTTACGAAGCCTGCGCAATGTACCTTGAGTTAACACATAATTTTCGTGTGTGGCTCGACGTAATTTGAAGTTTTCAATTGAGGTAGGGGGGCTGCTGCAGCAACAAAAGCATTGCAACAACGACTCTCATTTCGACACAACGCAAAATTACAGCAACATTGGCGTCATTAGCATCGAGAACAAAGCAACGGCAACAAAATCGGTGGCCAAACTCTAGTCGTCGGGTCAACAAGCACAGAAATGCATTCCCTTTCACTGTCATGCCCAACTTTTCCTTGTGTTTCTGCGTCAGAAATATTTAATGTTTTAAAAAGGGAGCACATGCCAGAGATGCGCTGATGCTCTCCTGAATTCCTGACCTGCTGCACATAAACACGCCCTGACGAGCCTCTGTGTTGTGTGTTTGTGTTGCTTGTGTTGTGTGCTTGTGTTGTGTGTTGGTGTTGTGTGCTTCTGTTGTGCGCTGGTGTTGTGCGCTGGTGTTGTGTGCTTCTGTTGTGCGCTGGTTTTGTGTGCTGGTGTTGTGTGGTGGTGTTGTGCGCTGGTGTT
>VCRD01000695.1:0-32427 GCA_006783055.1 Trinorchestia longiramus | reverse complement strand
GTGGTGTTGTGTGGTGGTGTTGTGTGCTGGTGTTGTGTGCTGGTGTTGTGTGCTGGTGTTGTGTGCTGGTGTTGTGTGCTGGTGTTGTGTGTTCAAGTTTTGTGCTTGTGTGGTGTACTGGTGTGGTGTGCTGGTGTGGTGTGCTTGTATTCTGTAACGAACAAAATTGAAATTATTAATTGCATTCATCATGCCAGTTTTCATATCTTTTTTGAACCCAGCAAATATCAGACAGGGACACGAACACTTTTTATGATTGATTACAAAACTATAGAAAATTGGAATACATAAATCCTGCTTGGTTGCAGTGACAGAAAGGGATAGGGGGAAACATCTGCCTTATGTTATGAGACTGTTTGTATTTACTATCTCTTATTAACATTTCCTATAAATATTGCACTCCATCTTCTGCAAATATTGCACTCATTTTCGGGGTATTTGAGTATTGTTTCACACTAAAAGTGTTGAAAAATATATTCATAATTATTACTCATATTAACATGTTGGATTTATTTTTCAGTCAATTTATATTTTTCTATTCAATCTGTTTATTATCATTTTCCAGTATGAAAGACACCATGGATAGAAAAAATAATATTTTCTAGTTTAGAGAATTTGAAAGGATCTTCTAAAATTTTAATATCCAGGCTTTTGCAAGTCATACGCATTCATGATGTCAACAATAATACAGTTCAAGTTTAATATTTAACGGTGTGTTTCAACAATTATAATTGATGGACTAGATTTTATATATATATATATCTAGGTTTGATTAGATGTCTAATCGACTATAATTATAGTAAGCATAATTTTAGTAATTATAATGATGGTAATCATATATATAATCTACTCTAGTCATAGTAAATTCTCCGACTATGGAAAGTATTTCATCTCACAGGTAAGATTCACCTGCACGTTTTCCTGAATCCAATTCATGTACAAAGTTTCTTGAGTCCTTCGTGTCTGTTTATGGTGCGACTAATGGATAGCCAGCATCTGTTTATGGTACGACTTATGGGCAGCCACTGTCATTGATGTGTTGATATATACCGACTTTTTATTCTGTATCTAATCTACCGATAACATGGCCCAGATAGTACTCGTTGAAATTCCTTGGTTTAAAAGTGTTCAAATTAAGGATCTATGAAATCAAACACAATTTTCAGTTTTACCCGTGGTACCATCAGAATCTGAATATTTTTCATGCATGCATGCAGAACTTTCATTCTGTATCTTATCTACCAATAACATGGCTGCGTAAAAGAAGAAAGCTAAAAACAAAAAATGGAGTATTTTATAGTGATTAGGCCCCTTTGGTATCCACAATACAATGCTTTTAATATGTGCATACCCGTTCTGATTTCACACGGACTCACACAGATAGAGAGACAGAGAGAGAGAGAAAGAGAGAGATGGAGATACACTGTCTATTATATAAGTAGATAGAAACCCTGGTGTCCCACTATATGATAATACATAGTTCTTGGTTGGTTGGTTGATTGGTTGGTCCGTCTCTCTGCCACGCTGTTAAGGATTTAGATAGGAGAAAATTTGTCAACTGAATAACAATATTCGATGCCATGAAATTTTATCTCTGAATTAAGATGGCAATTATAGTTTTTGAAATATATACTCGAAAGTCTAAATACTGCATGCTGAAATAAACCGTTTATCTTATGATAAGTATTGACTTCTCAATGGAATGGGTATACATGTATTGTAAGCATTGTATTGTTGATACCTTAGGCGTCTGATTATTATAAAAACATGTTTTTATTCGTCATTAAACTTTTCTTCTTCAATATGGAAAGTTTTTCTACAGGCAAATGAACAAAGAAAGCAAGCACAACAATTTTGTAGTTTTCATTCAACGGTGTTCGAGAAGACCTAAGGATATGAAGGGAAGTTCAACGACCGTCACACACTACAGCTTGAACTAAATTTTTTCAAGTGAACGCACTTACTATCCTCAAACACCGCTATTTAACTTGTGTTGTTCATGATTCCAACAAGAGTGTCGGGCTGGTGGTCTGCAGGCAAACTAGTGACCATGAAGCTCATCGTCGTGCGTAGCCAGGATACCGATGAAAAAATGTCATTTCACTATTAGGCCTGCACGTCAAAAATTAAAGCAAATTTTAATGAAGTGTACCAAGCTTCTCTTTCTTTTATTTGTCAGTCGACGTCGCTTTTCCAAAGGAGATTCCATATTAAATAGGAAGAAGGCTGATAACGAGAAGAAATCACGTATTTTATGGTAATCCATTGTTTACGGAATCCACTATACAATGCTTGAAATACATGCACTAATAACATGAAAAATGGAATGTTTTAGAAAATCGTTTATTTGATACTCAAATATCGGTGAAATAATTACATTTATAAGATCCTAAATTTCAAAAAAACCATGAAAAAGTACATAAATAAACAACGGCTTTCATTGTACATATAGGACTGATTAGTGCTTGTTGTCAATGTAAAAACTGCTGTTAATAACTGTAAGCTGTTGTTAAGTTGAAGCAATTAGTCTGCGTTTAGCAGTTACTAACAGAACTACAACACTGTTGTTCAGGCAAGTCGTTAAGATGCAACATAGAATCTCGTTCCGCTGTTCAAGCTAACTGCTGTCGGACACTGGCTGTTAAAGAAATGTCCTCAAGTGCATCGTAGAGGTACTTTAAATACACGTCATCAGTGTGGGATTGCCGGTCTATTGCCCATCTTTATTTCTGTACCGTCACAATGCACATAGCAGTGTACAGTCACAGTATATACTGTACTGTCCAGTGTAAATGGAGACATGGCTGCTGAGGTGGCATATACTGCTGCTTTAACAATTACAGCACGTATAGTACTGTATAGCCTTTTCGGTCTTTTTAAACGGTCTTACAACAACAAGCCAAAATAGATCACAGAACAGTACAGCGCAAACCACCAGACAACTGCCAACTCCAATAACTGCACACAAAGGACTAACAATAAAAGGAACAGAAATACATTCATTTATTCATGATGCATCTATATTAGTAGTTGATAAAATACAGAACATCATTTACAAGCCATGGTACAGAGTAACATGGTTTTTCTACATGTGGCTACCAACACCATCACACCTCCACGTCTGGCACGAGAAACTAAACAATGTTTTACGATAAATCGATGCTACGACGAACCTGCGTTTGCCAGGAAAAATCCCTCGTTTCTAAGTGAGACATATCAGTTATCGTGGTACTGATGTCTCCAATACCTCATATACGTTAGAGATACCAGTGATATTATGCTCTATCAAATATTTTACTTGCTGTGGCATCAAGTGAAATTTAGCAATACATATTTTCATGCAATTAACTCGGTATACAGAGTTAACCATAAGTGTCAGTGTTGTTATTTTTAGTGAGATATTTTCGTATTCAGAATCCGTATCAATACTGAAACGTTGAAGCCATAGTAATATTTATGGTCTAAATTTAAGCACAATATCACGCAATTTGCCTTTTGAATTTGTTGTCGTGGTTTAATAAAGAAATATATCACATAACTCTCGTAAAAGTAATTTCAGTTTACGCGAGAAATCAATAACCATCGGCGAAGCTACCAAACCACGGTCTATTTTAAATTTTTCATGTTTGTTGAGTGTTGCACTTGGAGAAAATTTTCCTCACGAATGCTGCCGCTGCTGATCATCAACATCTTGAGCTTCAAATAAATTCCATGGCAGCTCAAAGACCGTCACACTTTCTAGGGCAAAAAACAACATCGGCAGACTGAACTAATTTGGACCCTCGCATCAGCATTGGCCGTTGCCGGGGCTTCCTGCCATTTCAATTGGGAATTAATTTCTCGCTAGCGTTTCTTTAGGGTTTCGATCACGGCATCTCCCCATGGGGTATGATTTCAGTTGATTTGTCTGATTTAGCACGATTTGGGTTAATTTTGCACAAGGGCTGCGTTGCAATTCCGAGCTAATGAAGCCGAGTAAGACTTCATTATCATCCATCGATTAGTACAAGTATTTTCCGGATTCTATTTAACAACGGTAAATTTTAACGTTGCGTTCGGATTGTATTTGTACTGTAACTATGATACAGTTACGACAGTACTATGGTACCGCTTTTACGTTCGGGTGTTTTTGTACAGTAACTTTTATGCATATACTTGCTACATTAAGGTTTCTTATACCATACTAGTCGAATGTGTACCAGCAAAATTCACGATCTATGAAGTACAATACATTTTTCATTTTTACCCGTGGTATTATCAAAATCTGAATATTTTTCACGAATTTATACAGAACTTCCATTTTCTATTTTATCTACCAATAACAGGGCCGAGTGGGAGAAGAAAGCTAATGACGGAAAAATGGCGTGTTTTGTAGTGATCCGGGACCTTTGGTACCGACAATACAATGCATTGTATTGTCTAGTGCAATGTGTACCATTTAACTTTACCATGCAAGCAGCATTGCTTCGTCTTGTCATTTCGCGTTGTTCGTCCGATAGTCTTCGGCGTCTTTCTTGCTGTCGAAGTCTTGCTGCTTCTCTCCTACGGTTGGACACGTTTCTATCCATGTTGGCCTTTTTTGCCGGAATTTTATTCTGGAATATCCTCTATTATCTCTTTGTAGCTTTCCAAGAAAATCATAATTCCGAAAACAATGACTCATTTTCCAAAATCTTTGGCCTAATACTAAGTGGTAGCTAGGTTACTGGTCTAACTAATTAAAAATCTTTCTTTTTGCATTATGAATTAAAAATATAAAAGCATCATGATGAATTTCAGCAGAAAAAAATCCAAAGAAAATTTCTATTTATAAAAATAAACCGATTGTGTATTCTGTATAGCATAATGCAAGTGAAAGGGAATTAAATTGCTACAGAAAAATATTGCAATAGATTGATTTTTTGTATTTCTTAAGCTTTATCCTTGTTGCTATCAAAGCTATCGATTAGAAGAGTGTGACACAGGGACAGATGGACGCAGCTCTTATTATAGTATAGATTGATTATATTGTAGTTGATAACATACTACACCAGTATTTTTTTGAACAATAATAATAACTATTCGGTAATAAGGTTCTGGATAGCTCTAGCCTTGCTGGACGACCCAGCAGCCACAACCCTTTACTAAATATTCTCGACATAATTTCAAATTACGTTTTTGAAAACATTACTTAGGTTTAAGATGAACTCATTCAATATTACATGTTCTGCTTTGCAACTCTATGTTATGCTTTAGTTCAAGCATTCAATCCTACATCATATTTCAACGTAGGAAATAATCAAATTTTACGTTAAAAAATTTCGAAAAGGAGTGAAGCTTAGTATAATTATTCGTAGTTGATTGGTTTATCTATCTTCTGCCTAAAGTTGACTGGTTGAAAGACAAAATTTTCTCTCTTCGACCACATGAAAAACCTTTGTGAGTATTTCAGTTAAAAAAGTATTCATGCAGTAAACACTTTTTGAAGATTCCATACCTGGAACATTCTTCATTTCTGGCAAAATTCATCTCCTTCATTTACGTTCTATTGGTTTTCATCTTGTGATGACACAAACACGACTTTTTTCATAGTGATATGACTGTAATGCATGTTCAATACAGCTCACTTCACTAGCCATGAGACTTGCAAAAGAGAGCTTTCGCTTCTTGCATAATAAAAACAGCGTCCCTCTCGTTGCAACTGCAAGGTAGGCTGACTCTCGTCCCAAAGAAACTAGAAGTTACCTGATAACGAGAACTCAATTTCAATCTCAAGGACAGCAGAGCGAAAATAAAGTGTTCTTCTTCCACGAAGAAGAAAAAGATTTCTTATACGACGTATGGCCTTGAAGGCAGTGCGCAATCGTAACAGTTGCTTTCAAAAACTTGCCATTCAGATTTTCTTGTAAACAACTCATGTGAATTAATGGTGCAGGGTTTCTTGAAGATTTCTTGTGCCGAGAGCCGTAAATTAGTTCCAGTTTACACTCTTTGAAATGTTTTCCACTATCGTCCTCAGCGATGCTTTCATCATCCTCGTCAGCGACGATCGCATGGAGATTGAAATGATTTGAAAAATTGCACGTTCAGGAAAATTTTGTACTAAGTTTGAATTTGAAAAATGCTAATGCTCTACGAATATTATTTTCTAGTGCAATTTATTTCTTACAAATTGGCCTCACATTTGTATCTGGCTACTGCATTTCAGAGACGCTGTGGAATTCTATCATTCCTTTGCGCCTGAGCAATTTCTCATATATTTCAAAAATTTCTTAGGAGTTGGGAAAATTGAATAGGACACATTTTTCTGCGTTGCAAAAGTTCACAATTCAATCCCCGTTCTCATGTTTATGCACAACTTGCATTATGTGAATTCATTTCGTTCATTTTAATTCGTGTAAAATGATAACAATTTGCTGAGCACGTGCTAAATTCTAATTTAAATAACTTATTCTGCCAGTTCAAACAAAATCTTATCTTAGGTACATTCATCTTCCATCTAACAAATGTTAGATTTTCACCTAAAACTAATGTAATTAATACTGAATCGGAGTCATTAAATGATCCCACAAATTCGAAAAATGCTTATCCATGCTTTTAGTCTTTAAGTGGTGTGTGTCTAGAATATAAAAACGTACAAACCTGGGATAATGATATTTTGAAACAGACTTTGGTGAACTAAAAGGATTTATATTTAATTTAATTTGCTCGTTGTACAGTCCTGGTTGACACCACAACACACACAAAGTGGAGTTACAGTCCTGGTTGACACCACAACACACACAAAGTGGAGTTACAGTCCTGGTTGACACCCCAACACACACAAAGTGGAGTTACAGTCCTGGTTGACACCCCAACACACACAAAGTGGAGTTACAGTCCTGGTTGACACCCCAACACACACAAAGTGGAGTTACAGTCCTGGTTGACACCCCAACACACACAGAGCTGCACTCTCGTTCCACCGACGCAGTCAAGGCTACGGAAATGAGATAAAAGAATTCGCGCTCTCGAGTTGTGTTTCCTGCATTGCTGCCACCGCCAGCGTGCGAACGTTTCCGAGCTCGCAGCGCACGCTACAAACGTTGCGATCAACGTTTGTTAGAAAGCGGGCTCTTGCAACGTTTCTTTCAGTGTTTGTAACGCAAAGCTCGTTCGCACCGTTTGTATTAAAGTTTAGTACGCCTTTTTTTCTCACAATTTTTTTTAACGTTCAGAATACATTCTTCATTCTCAACGTTTTTTTCAACGTGTAGGACGTGCTTTCCGTTCTTGGTTGCTCTGCCACAAGATTCTAAATTGAGATAAATCGTTATAAATAGTTCATATTTGATAGTGATGAATTTAGTATTTTACATCCACTAGTTGTGAATTCAATAGTTGTAAAATTAGTAGTCGTATATTCAGTAGGTGCAGATTCAGTAGTTGTAAACTCAGTATGTGTAAATTGAGTATTTGTGAATTCACATGTTCTAAATTCAGTAGTTGTAAATTCAATATTTTATTTTCAGTAATCGTAAATTCCGTATTTTCAACTGAATACTTTAAATTCAACAGTAGTGAACTCAAACCTTTTAATTCAACACAACGGAATTAAATATTATACATTTAATTATGTGGAATCCAACACTTTAAATACCTTTTCACCTTGTTTTCTATCACCTGAATAACCCAACTTTGTACCTGTACGGGATGAAAGCACTAACTTACAGCTAAATTCCTTTATTTGTTAAAATTGAAGTCATAATTCAAGATTTAGGGACTTGAGATATGCAGGAAAACGTCAATGGAAATCACGAAAATAACGGGAAGATACCGGATATAATCAAAAAATACTCAAAAAAGCACTACAAGTTGTGAATGACAAAATAGTGGTGATGAAAATAATTAGATTTTACTGTATTACCAAAACCTTCACGTTTACTTTAATAAGGAGTTGAACATATAGACTGGTTCAAGATTTACGTTAAAACGGCCTAGTAATAAAACAATGTGGAAATATTTTGCTGTGTTTCGTAGGGCATAATTCATGGGAAAATCATACGACAAAATCGAAGAAACAACATTGAAATTTTCGTAAAATTATTCAAGAATATTCTAGCAGGCTTAGAATTCTCTAGATACACAAATTTCCGTAAGTAAATGTTACTTACTTATTTAAAAAAGTATTTTTCTCGGTTTGGTTCCAAAAAATGAAGTTCATGTCATACATAATCGAAGATTGGTTTTCTAAAACATGTAAATACGTCATAGCATTGTTATGTGAAATGTTCAATGGAATGAATAAAGGAATAATATTTCCATTATATTAAATAACTGAGATCTAGGAATTGTTCAACTCCTCTTCAGAAGCAAGGTTTCGAAGCTTAACATCTTACGGGGCAAAATGTACGAAGTCAGAAAGCTAAAATGTTCCTTTAAGAAAAGTCCATTTAAGAAGCTGGTCTTAATTCTCTGCGAGGATTTGCTGAGTCGGACAGGGCTTTGTCGGCGAATTATTTAAATGCTCTGAAAAGCGTCCTAGCTTTGCGACTTTGAGGTCTAGGGAAACCGAGCAACTGACTCTCAATCCGGTTTTACGGATCTTAAAAACTTGGGTTTTGTAGGTGCCAAGATAGAGTTGCACTGCTGCCCTACTGTAGCTCCGAGTGTGGAATCAACGACCTAGCTCTTGAATCTGGACTCGATTTTGTGAATTATACAAACTTAGATCTGGTATTTGCAAAAATGGAATCACAGACCGAATAACCGCTTCTGACTCCGTTTATTTTATAAATAATACCTGCACACCAGGGGGTAGCAACATCATACACCTTTAATAAGTTCCCAAAAAAGAACTGTACCTTTTTTTAGGCACGTGAATCTTCATTCTGAGTTTAGTCGATTTGTGTTATGTTTATGTTCACCATATGAGTTTTGAACCTTAGTGCACTTAGGTGTTTGTGATTTTTTTAAAATTTTGTATTATGTTTACAGTTAGTCGATGGGTGGTGAATCTTAACACTTTCAGACATTTATGATTTCAAGTTGACGTTGTGGACGTTGACGTCAACGTCATGTTGACGTTGAAAAGATGCGTGGTAAATCATTTTATTCTGAGACGTCAGTGAAAATTTCAATCAGTTTGTGCCACGCTTACGTTAAAAAGATGAGTAAAAACAATGGTACAAACTGATTTAAATCTAATTATACTCATGTGTTTGTGCAGATTTCAATGAGTTTGTACCATGTTTACGTTCAACAGTTCAGAGGCAGCTCAGGATACTCAGAGGCGGTGAAGGTTTGGACGGAGAATATAGCGCTGTGTTCATATTTAGGAGAGCATTATAGCAGAATTTCAATTGGAAAACGCTCATTATTTTGATGTCAGAAGTCACTTTAGATAGCAAAGCTGAAATAAGTATCATGTTCAATTCAGGATCGAATGATGGAACTGTGTGGTACACTCGCTGAAATATGACACTGATCCAAAAAACGATGAGCAATTGTATTTACATGTTGTATTATTTTCTTATGAACTTTCAAGTTAAGAACCTCAATCAAGAATTTCATGCACCTGATGTGCTTGTGAAAGACGAAGATCAGAGGTGCCAAACAAAGTGGAATGCTTCATTTTGACTGCATTTGGAAGATTGACCACCAAATGTATTTATGAAGTCAAATCCATCGCTCTGAAAACTGAGTTTTAAATTTCTTAGCATGTGCAGGGCGTCTCAATAGATATATACATTTTTAAAAGGCTGTAGTTTGAATACTACTGGTATTCATAAAGTGTACATAAGGTAGGTAACAGCGTATTTTAGACAAAAAATAGAACTTTAGAATTTGCTCTTTCGAATGAAGCTTGTTCCAACCTCCTAGCACCAGTAGTATTCAAACTATAGCCTTTAATAAATGTATACATTTTTTAGGACGTCCTGTGCGTGATAACATGCAAAGAGTTTGGAACTATACGAGTATTAAGTTCTAAGAAATGACTAAAAGTATTGAACATTGGTGGGCTTACGAGTTATTTCATCATTAACTCTATATGTATAAACATGGATTTGCTGATGGGATTGAGAGTTAACAAAGAACTATGAGCAGTCCATCTACCTTTTAATTCCATCCCACTTAACCTTTTCAATGAGGGATTTTGAGGAGTTTTTCCCAAACTTTCATAGAGTTCTGATGATACTTGATCCGCAGCATCCTTTTAAAAAATTGTTATTGATGAGTTTTACATATAATAAGACTGGTGCAACTGTTAAATTGCTTAAATGAATGAAAAGTCGATGATTTTATTGAACTGTTATTTCTGTACCTCAAATAGCTGAGATGGTCACATGAGCATGTGTTAATTGAATCCTAATTTGAAGCGATATTTGCATGATATTTATCAATGAGTTAAATTTTTACCGCTGCATGCAGTTATTAAGTTGTTGAAGAGTTTGTGCTCCTGGAAATGACTCAATTTTAAGCCTGTTACTTTATTTGAGGAAAACAATTCTACTAGGAAAATATTATTCTTTTTCAACCCTCTGTGAATAATATACTCGTACTTCAAACTCATGAAAAAATATTTAATTTTTGCACGCAAATTTGCGGCAGTCATTCTTGCCCATGTTATTTCTTCATGTGCGAATGTGTTTTGTTTGTACTCTAGTAAAGGAAATCCATTTACGAAACTGCAATCACACGAGGGCATTAATTTCTCAGGATTATCTTTTCAGTACTGCGATGGAATTCACCTGCCGCTCGAAATATTCATACAAAACAATTTTCAAGCAGATAATTAACATGGCGAAATGCCAATCGCAAAATCTACGCTGCAGTGAGAATTCCCACGGAAAAAAAGGCAGTGTGGGAAGGATGGATTACTCACTGCTGGAACTTTAATTTAACCTTCCTCACGTTACAAGGCTGAGTTCTCTCATCATTTTAATGCGGGAAGATGGAGGCCAATGCGCTTATCTCTGTTATCATTAACAGCATGGTAAAGTGAAAAGGAAAAATTTTAAGTAAGCAATTTATTAATCCAATTGGATCCACTGAGAAGTCTGTGGCATCAGAGTATGCATTTTGAATGGAGATGGAAAACATGAACATGTAACATAGTTTGTTGGTGGTCGTTGTGGTGATAGTGGCTGCCGTTGTGGCAATGCCAATGTAGTATTACATGGCTCATCTACACTGTTCCCTTTTTATCTTTCATTGTTTTCTTCATCTTCCATTCCCTACACACACACCACGTCACTCTACTCCCATTCTGTCCTGCATTTTCACGACCGTTGTCTTCGTCTGAGGTTGAACAAAAGTATTCCATTCATGGCTCATTTGTTGCTTAGTGCCATAATTCAGCAATTTACCACCGCTACAGTGTGATCGAATGCTGTGCATCGATGCGGGAAGACCCGGGTTCAATTCCCGTAGTCGCCTTGGTCTCTTCCTGCCCGATCATCGGCGGATGAGAAATATGTCCAGTATGCTGCGATGGTAGACGCCTGGAGTGCTTCAAGTCTGAGCACGAGGACGGGAATAGTCACTTGGAGTCTCATTAATACTCTCAAGATGTTAGCATTAAGAATTTAAAATCTCGTGCGTCTGTACTGTATACTTGACTGAAAGTAAAATTTCTTTCTTCCCTTGCTGAAACTGTTGCAGGTATCATTACAAAACATAATTTAATGTGGATTTCTGTAGATTTCTGTCGATTTTTGTAGATTTCTGAGGTACTCCCTCACAGGAAGCGGAACTGCAGCAGTGGATGACAGCTACGTGACATGTTCACTTCAGTAGAAATAAGCGTTCAAACGTGTTTAAGGGGAAAATAATTGATGTCTAATATGCTAAATGAAGCAATCAGTGAAGCAATAAAGCAATCAGCGAAGGAAAAAAGGAAGCAATCAGCGAAGCAATTAAGCATTATTTAAAGTGAATAAAGATGAAGCAATAACAACATAGATATAGCAATAGATGATGCAATAACGACATAGGTAATATAGTTAAAGCAAAAACGACGTAAAAAAATTAGATAAATCAATAATACCATTCATAAAGCGACAGAAAAAGCAATGGCTCTATGGATGAAACAATAAAGTATTGGATAAAGCTATGGATAAATTAACAAAGAATATACAAAACAATTAAGTTAGAAGTAAAATTTACCTTTTGTTCCACGACATCGATTTTAAAACACATCAATATTAAAATTTTAAACTAATAATAAGAAACTTCAAGACATCCCAGGCTCTAAACTTCTTTCCAGTTAAAATTGCTGGAAACTGGAACTAGCTGTCCAAAAAAATCGTCTTTGCTGGCACTGTGAACACATTCAAAAATCGTTTTGTGACTGAATGGTCTGTGCCTGATTTAGGTTAAGCGTGATTGCTGCTTTTACAGTGTTCGGCAACATAAATTTTTTTGAGGAATTGAATCTGAAAAAAAAAAATTATGTTACTGCACCCTGAACTTTCGACTGCATGTTGCTTCAGCAATTCAAGAATGGACTAAACGACTCACTCCAGCTACCATATTCTATTCTATTCTCATATCGAGTGTATGAATTTCTTGAACTTTACTGAAAACAATGACCTTGTACCTACCTTTTCTCCACACTGTACTTGACAGTCTCATGACGCGTGCGCCCTTTGTTGAGAACCGCGTGTTCACCACCCCCACCAGAACCAGCCATCGGGGCACGAAGGGCACGGCTGAAACATACATAAGAAGTCCTGTAGTCCTTGAGTGCTGCTTTCACATCACAGACCTTTGTGAGGCGCGTCTCATGCACGTAGTCGCTTGAAAAAACTGTGTCCTCGCACGTACACACACCTCACAAGAACAAAGATTGAAGGAAACTTGTTCCTCTGAAGGGAAGCTGGAGCAAAAGTAAGATGACTTGCTGCAAGGGACAGCTGTGCATGCCACAGTTTTTCTGAGAGCACAACTAGAGATCGTAACAGCGGTTCTGTTCTGGTTCTTGTGTTAATGCATCAATGACGGAAGAAATTTTAGGAAGAAAGTTTGTTCGCAGTTAATTGTCTTTTAATATGATGATAATGATGACCAATAATATTAATATAATTGTTATTTTTTAGTACTTATATTATTATTAATAATTTCGTTATTTTTGTTGTAATTAATATTGTTATCATTATAATAATGACAATAATAATATTAGAAATAATAATGGTAATATTAATTATTTAACAACTAAAATGATAACTATTATTAACATAATTTCTATTAATAATTACTGATGCAAGAAGTGGTACAAGACTGTGTGTACTGATGCAAGAAGTGCTACACGACTGTGTGTACTGATGCAAGAAGTGCTACACGACTGTGTGTACTGATGCAAGAAGTGCTACACGACTGTGTGTACTGATGCAAGAAGTGCTACACGACTGTGTGTACTGATGCAAGGAGTGCTACACGACTGTGTGTACTGATGCAAGAAGTGCTACACGACTGTGTGTACTGATGCAAGGAGTGCTACACGACTGTGTGTACTGATGCAAGAAGTGCTACACGACTGTGTGTACTGATGCAAGAAGTGCTACACGACTCTGTGTACTGGAGTTCCTCCCAATAGAATAGAATAGAATAGAATAGAATGAGGCTATAGGAACGAACCTTCTGGCTCATTCTTGGGTCGAATAATTACTTCGATAATTATTCAGTTGTTTTTACCCAAGTCCCATGCCGTATTTCTAGCCGCATCAACCATGTCGGCAGCGGGATTCGAACCCGGGTCTTACCGCTCGCAAGCAGATTCGCTCACCAGTCGACCAAGCTGGGGATAGCCAATAATTTCAGACACACAAGAAAAACTGGAGACATTAGCCTACATCAGTTCTTTACTTCTCTCAGCTACTCTCCCAGTGAATTCGAGTACACAAAAAGTTTCAAAAATGGAGGTGAAGAAAAACATTTAAAATTTATTTAAATCTATTGCGTAATTTTTCTGTATAAAAATCACGTATCTCTGAAAAAGGTACTTAAATTATCTGTGCTTATGAGACTGATTATCTGTAGAGTATAAAATAGTATTATGATGATAGGACAAAACTAAGCATCATAACTAAGTATTATAAGTAACATAATTAAACATAATAAATATGAATCATAAATAAGCATTTTAAGTATTATAAACATTATAATTAGGCATCATAACTAAGCATCCTGACCAAGCTTAATTAGGATCACTACTAATCATAACTAAGCCTGATAACTAAGCACCATAGATGAACTATACGACTAAACATCATAAGCAAGTTTTAAAGGTACCAGCTCTCAATATTAAAGTCGTCGTAACTCATTTCCTATATTAGCTTTCACAAAATTTTCCAAGAGTTTTCAGCACTGAGGCATCACTTAGACCAGTTGCTCCTTAGCGTTATACCCCACGAAGCCCACGTGGATAACGGAGATCTCCACATACATACCCCCAAATTTACGAGACACGATCTGACCTCAAGTTATACTATACTACGCTGGTGTTTCTCCCACTACAACTAGAGTTTTGACATTCCGAAATGTCTCACGGCCCCTTGTGATGCACTCACGTACCCCCTGAGGGTTAATGTACCCCAGTTAGGGAGCCACTGAGTCTTCCACAGAACCTGCTGTCGCTCAGAGAGACCGTCGAGCCAGCAGAAAAACTTAGAAATTTCCTGGAAGACTACATTTGAAGAAGAGGATTCTGGGTCAACTCGAGCCTCTGAAACTCCAGCCTCATTGGCCGGCTATTTTCTTCCAATTTTGTCTTCATTTGAAGCATTGATTTAGGCATCGCCTCACGTAGATTGCACTGATGAACCGTGATTGTAACGATGGAGGGTGACTAGTGATTGTACAGATGAAGGGTGATTGTAATAAACCACATGATGTATCACACACACGGCATGGTGTACCACACACATTACAATCAGCTGCTCATCAATAAGCCTGTGATGATATGCTTCATCTATAATACCTATATAATCGACTATGTATCTCCATCTCTCTCTCTCTCTCTTTCTCTCTGTATCTGTGTATGTCCGTCCCATTACTTCCTATGTATTACTGAAGAAAAATTGAACTGAAATCAGAACGAGTTTGCATGTCTGCCACCTGAGGTGGTGGCGCGCAGACGGGACACACCTGCCACCCGCAACACCTCCTGCCCGCCACCACCTGCCGTATTGCCTTCTTGCACCTTGCGTACTATGGGAGTATCTACATATATAATCAACTATGTATCTCCATCTTGCTGTATCTATGCGTGTTCGTTCCATTACTTCCTATCTATTACTGAAGAAAAATTATTGAACTGAAATCAGAAGAGATATGCATGTATCATAGTATAAGCATGGTATTGTGGATATAAAAGGCGCCCGATCTCTATAAAATACTCAGTTTTTTCTGTTATCAGTTTTCTTCTCTTACACGGCCTTGTTATCGGTAGATAAGATACAGATTGGAAGTTCTGTATACATTCATGAAAAATATTCAAATTCTGATAGTACCACGGGTAAAACGGAAAAATGTATTTATTTCATAGATCCTTAATTTAGTTATTTTTTAAATCAAGGAATTTCAACGGGTACTATCTGAGCCATGTTATCGGTAGATAAAATACAGAATGGAGGTTCTGCATGTATTAATAAAAGTATTCATTTAAAAAACAAATATTCGTTGTCAATCTTTAATGCATTTATCTTTATAATAACTTCAAATTAATCAAATCTAAATCGTGGAATTTCCACGGGAACTGGCTAGTATATAAATAAATGAGCTGATGCGCTAGAAAATTTCATGATTCTTGCGATTTGAAAACCACGGGAGATGTGAACAATGCTTGCCTTATTTTATTGGCTAATAAAGGGAGATATTATCAATAATGAAAGCATCATATCCCTTTCCTCGTTTAAACTGTAGTCAGTTATGAACTTTAATCATAATATTCGAATTCAGCGGGTAAAAATACATCATAAACAGTTGTTTTTTTATATCAGCAGCTGAAAAATTCTTGTAAAGCAGAACTATATCTTTACTAAATCATTACCTTATTTTTTAATGATTAATTATAATCAAACAAGTTGTAGGGAGAGCGATGGTGTGTGCATGGAGCACTCACACACCCACACATCATCTCTAAACAAGGACTCTGACCCCCAACAACCCCCCAACACTGCCCCCAACATTAACCCCCCATTTCCTCAACCCCTCCAGCACCTTTCCCTCCGACTCTGTTGATTGCATTGACCTTGCAGGTGACCTGCACTCATGACCTGCAGGTGACCTGTACACATGACCTGCAGGTGACCTGCACTCATGACGTGCAGGTGACCTGCACACGTGACCTGCGGACACAAACAAACAAACAACTTTATTTCCAATCAAGTACACAGTACATAGACATTAGTACATTGGTTTTTCAAATTCTTAAGGTTAACATTCTTAGAGTAAGGATGATGGTGAGCTCCATGCGACGATCCTGGGATGTGTCCATGGGCGGGGAGTTGAGGGCTTACCGATAAGTGCGAGCTCACGGCGCGAAACAAGAAACAGCTCGTATTCATTGCCGGGTTTTGAACCCGCGGTCTGTCTGCCCGAAGCAGAGACCTGATACCTAACACAGGCCGCAGACCACTCGACCACGGTTGCTGCAATGTTGGAGACATCTTTACTCCGTATATCAGCCATAGCAGGTGTTCCTGCAGTGTACGTGTGGAATATTTGCCATATAATGGTTCCTGCAGTGTACGTGTGGAATATTTGCCATATAATGGTTCCTGCAGTGTACGTGTGGAATATTTGCCATACAATGGTTCCTGCAGTGTACGTGTGGAATATTTGCCATATAATGGTTCCTGCAGTGTACGTGTGGAATATTTGCCATATAATGGTTCCTGCAGTGTACGTGTGGAATATTTGCCATATAATGGTTCCTGCAGTGTACGTGTGGAATATTTACCATATAATGGCTCATGTAATGTACGTATGGAATATTTGCCATATAATGGTTCATGTAATGTACGTGTGGAATATTTGCCATGTAATGGTTCATGTAATGTACGTGTGGAATATATACTATATAATGGTTCATGTAATGTACGTGTGGAATATTTGCCATATAATGGTTCATGTAATGTACGTGTGGAATATTTACTATATAATGGTTCATGTAATGTACTTGTGGAATTTTTGCCATATAATGGTTGACATAGTATATTTGTGGAGTATTCACTATGCAAGGTTTCATGCAACATATTCGTGGCATTTTCCACATGCAAGAAGGTGCAATATACTTGAGAAAAATACTCCAACGAAGTCGTTGTGCAATAAAATTGAGGAAAATTCCACATATCCACATAATATTGCGGTGTATGATACAATGGTTCATGCAATAAACCTGTGGCATTATTTCTAAACCCTTAACTTGTTCATCATGTAGAATTGCGCACACGTATACATACGCTTCTCAGTGTGTCCTTCTGCCTCTCAGTGTTTCCTTCTGCTTCTCAGTGTTTCCTTCTGCTTCTCAGTGTTTCCTTCTGCTTCTCAGTGTTTCTTTCTGCTTCTCAGTGTTTCCTTCTGCTTCTCAGTGTTTCCTTCTGCTTCTCAGTGTTTCCTTCTGCTTCTCAGTGTTTCCTTCTGCCTCTCAGTGTTTCCTTCTGCTTCTCAGTGTTTCCTTTTGCCTCTCAGTGTTTCCTTCTGCTTCTCAGTGTTTCCTTCTGCTTCTCAGTGTTTACATCTGCTTCTCAGTGTTTACTTCTGCTTCTCAGTGTTTCCTTCTGCTTCTCAGTGTTTCCTTCTGCCTCTCAGTGTTTCCTTCTGCTTTTCAGTGTTTCCTTCTGCTTCTGTGTTTCCTTCTGCTTCTCAGTGTTTCCTTTTGCCTCTCAGTGTTTCCTTTTGCCTCTCAGTGTTTTCTTCTGTTTCTCAGTGTTTCCTTCTGCTTCTCAGTGTTTCCTTCTGCCTCCAAAGAACATCTCATCTGCCTGCCGCTGAACATCTCTTTTCCAGCGCCAGCTCGCGATGAGCACTTCCATTTTTTCCAAGCGAAATACACGCTAGAAATACAGGTGACCCTGCAATCTACCCTCTGAATTTAGCGTGTTGCCCCACAGAGTGAGGCAACAACGCAGGTTTGCTTCAATTCAGGGTTCTCAGGAGTGCTTCCATACCTCGATTTTCCCTCGCATGTTACTCTTTTCCCGGAGAGAAACAGAAAGGAGAAAGTGTGAGGGAAAGAAAGAGAGAGAGAGAGAGAGAGAGAGAGAACGAGAGAGAAGAGAGAAGAGAAAGAAAGAGAGAGTGAGAAAAAACGAGAAAAAGAGAAGTAGTCTAAGTCTCCCCACGTGATCAAGAGGAAACTGAAGGAGAAGGAGAGCATTCCGTAACGGGGAGCAGATTCTGGGCTGTGCAAATGAACCATTAAGTGCCTTTAGGCTAATGTTAATTTGGCAAGTGTTTCCATTTGATGTGTCCATTACGTGAGAGTTAATTCAGATAAGTGTTTGTTATAATGTGTCCATTAAGGGATAGCTAATTTGGACACGTGTTTCAATGTAACGTGTCTATTGTGTTAACTAAGCTACGTATCTGAAATGAATGTGTGATTTTCTTGCATTAGAGGCGAGCAGGTGACGTATAAACGAATCTGTAGAAACATACCTCAGGGATGCTCGTGTCACCCCTGTACTGTAACCTGTGTGTCACCCCTGCACTGTACGCTGTGTGTCACCCCTGCACTGTACGCCGTGTCACCCCTGCACTGTACGCTGTGTGTCACCCCTGCACTGTACGCTGTGTGTCACCCCTGCACTGTACGCCGTGTGTCACCCCTGCACTGTACGCTGTGTCACCCCTGCACTGTACGCTGTGTCACCCCTGCACTACCCTCACCACCATTACTCGTACACCATCACCCCCCGTATCGGTTCATTACCACGCAGGGTAATAGCATCAAGGATGGGAACCTCAGAAATAATGGCGCACCACCACGTCAGCGAGCATTTCCGTGTCTTGGTGGCGCTGTGTCGTGGAGGTCATTGTGGTGTATGCAACCTGCGTGTACTGTGTACTGTACACATGGCAGCAACAAGCACTAACACTAGGCAACAACTTACACTAACACGAGGCACTGATTAACACTAGGCAGTAACTAGCACCAACACTTGGCCACAGCTAGCACAGTGCAGCAGCTAGCAATAGGCAACAACCAACACCAGGCAGCAGCTAGCACTAACACTAGGCGGTAACAGAGTTGACACAAGGGTACGAATAAACTCACCAAGATCACAACGTGCGCCAATTTAAGTATTCTCCATGCTGCTAAAATCGAAACACAGGCACACGTGTCAAATTTTAGCCCTGATTGATATATTAAAAGAACATGAAATCTGATTTGTCCTGCTGAAACACTCTTCTTATCCATTGTTGTTGACGGTGCCAGGTTGAAGAGCATGCGTTAGTCTAATAAGAAAGAGCCACAAAAGAAGATCACCAGAAGAAACGGAAAACAATTTAGCCCAAGCAGCAGTGCCTCAGAAGTGCTGAGTCATTTTTGTGTGCGTAGGATGCCCTTTAAGATGCTGTACGGCATGCACCATGTGGGTGTGTGTGTGTGTGGGAGCTCATCAGTGTGTGTGGGAGCACATCAGTGTGTGTGGGAGCACATCAGTGTGTATGGGAGCACATCAGTGTGTATGGGAGCACATCAGTGTGTGTGGGAGCACATCAGTGTGTGTGGGAGCACATCAGTGTGTGTGGGAGCACATCAGTGTGTGAGAGAGCACATCAATGTGTGTGGGAGCACATCAGTGTGTGTGGGAGCACATCAGTGTGTGAGAGAGCACATCAGTGTGTGTGGGAGCACACAGTCTCTGCAGGAGGACACAGTCTACAGGAGGACACAGTCTGCGGGAGGACACAGTCTGCAGGAGGACACAGTTTGCAGGAGGACACAGTCTGCAGGAGGACACAGTCTGCAGGAGGACACAGTCTGCAGGAGGACACAGTCTGCAGGAGGACACAGTCTGTAGGAAGATAAAAGTAGCGCAGTGCGGTACTCAACATGCAGTCTTCAGAATAAGCTCGCTGGCTAAGCTCGGTCATTAAAACTCTTACCATGGCTTAAAAGTCCGTTTTTGATTTGAACCTCGACTTCAAACGATCAGGAATCAATTCATGAAAGAAATGTTCCCGCTGCTAATTTCTTAAATGAATTTTGTCAGATTTTTGAAAGTCTCACTGATAGGGTCCAGTTCATTTACGTTCTGTTTCTTCATAAATTGAAAAATGATTCTTTTATCCTCTGCTAACTTTGGATGAACCAATTTTATGACCTTATGTTAACGTTGGCTTAAACAAGTGCCTCTCAATGCTTTCCTAATTCCGACTTATTTAGAGTAGGCGGTCGTTTTGATATCAGAAAGTGCTTAATTATCTTTAGTTTTACCCTGAAGAAAGATTTTAGATTTTTGGGAGGATTTACGGGCTTAGAATACAGTAGTGTTTGGAAGTAACATGCTGGTTATGGGCCTAATAGGCAAAATTATCTGCAGTAATGCAGTGCTTCAGAGAAATATTTGGTCCAGACCGACCATCAAAAACCATCCAGAGCCTTCCACGCCTTACTCCAGGATGCTGCCAGGGCTCGTACAGCTGATTGTCTTTATTTCTACAGGGTGTCCCCAAAAAATATTTAAATTTTTAAAGGGCTGTGGTTTGAATACTACTGGTGCTAAAAGGCTTGGACAGGTCTCATTCAAAAGAACAAAATCGAAAGTTATATTTTGCAGCCAGAATACGTTGCAAGCCACCTTATGTACATCTTATGAATACCAGTAGTATTGAAGCTTCAACCTTTGAAAAATGCATGCATTTTTTGGGGATACCCTGTATTATTAAATACAGGCGTTCATAACGAAATGAATACACATGTCCTCTTTCCCCAAAAACTGTTCTCCTAAGCCTTAATTGTTCAAATTTTGTAATTATCAAGAAGCCTAATTCGTGCTTGAGAAGTGATCTTTTTCACGTTGAGTTTTAAAGTGTCTGCTCTCCCAGTCAATGATGACCTGTAAAGGAGTTTTGTATCAATTTGTCTCATTGCCCCAAGGATACTTTCAGTTAACGTTGCTTACAGATCTCTTATCGTCTCAGCCGTTGGTGTTTTACCTTATTATATCTCATTAGTGTATTACATCTCATTAGACTATTCTATCTCATCACTGCATTATATCTCATCAGTGTATTATATCTAATCACTGCATTATATCTCATTACTGTATTACGTCCCACTACTGCATCAGCTGTAAGAATGTATGACAATACAACAGAAATGTACGGTGGCACAACAGAAATGAAATGCACATTACTTCAAAGTTGCTGTGTTTGCAACGCTGTGTGTGTAAGCAGCTCAGTTTGGCTGGCCATGAAAACACAGAATCTAAAAGTCCACTAAATTAAGACAAAATCTCTTTACTGCACCTTGCAAACAGCACAGATTGCCTCGGCGTCCTGCCATCGAAGCAATTGTTGGGCCTGTTTTTTCATGACAATGAACTCTGCTGTGATCTGAAATTCCTGCAGCCGAAATTATGGGTGAAACCTACCATGGAAGTTTGCACCAAACCCCAGGCAGGCAGATTTGCTGGAGCTGTTCCAGATAATCGTTTGCGTCATTAATGAAGGCCCCTCGCTGCAAAACAAGGCCTAGGCTCGATGTTGTCGACCGGCTGTTGTTGCGCCGGTGTCGATTTTCCGAGTGTTCTGATAACCCGACACTCGCTGAAATAATCCGGCCGGAGCACGCAGCTTAACAGGCAATGCGTGAATTCAGTTCTGTAACGGTTTCCTCCGAGCCTGAATAACGCAGTCGTTTGTTTCGGATGAGGGGACATTACTGAACCCTGAGTGTGTTTTTTTTGTTATTTATGCATTGCAATATTAATATGTATGGTAATTTTCCCGTTGATTATCTGAGTAGGTGTTTTAGATGAAAAGTTTTTTACCACCGAAAAGCCTTCTCCGTTTTCGCTCCTACGAATATTTGCTCTTTAAACACACATGATCAGCTGACATATTCTACGTGGTTCTCGTAGATAAACCAGTGATCAAATTTAGAACCATGCAGCATCCACTAGAGTCGATCAGTCAGTCACTCCGTATTGCAATCTCTACTCACTCAGTTGCAAGTTAAGTTATATCGAAGGTTGGTTGCTGAACATCTAACGCTTCTCAGATGTAGACGCTACGCTAACATAAACTCAACACTAATAAAGGGGAGGGGGAAGGCTGGCAACATCGTTCTCTGAAAGAATTCAACCTGATTTCTAAAATTCCAAGTATCCTGACAATTAAAGTGTTGATTCATCTACAAGCTCTGTGAGGGTTTAAACATAATTCCAACGGAAAATTTATTAAACACTCATGATAGTTTCTGATCTATTTCAAATGCTACGCGGTTGATTTTCTGATTAAATCCCATTGCAGTTCACGCAATCATGCATTTATTGTCTGCGGTTTTCAACTCACTGTGTGGATTGATTCTCATTCTTTATACCACAGAAATGAGGGCACAATTTATAATCCTACTCGGAGTATGGAATTACAATGCCTGCATTCGCAACAGTGTGTGTATGTGTAGTGCTTCTACTTGCACTCTTACGTGGCTGTTCTGTTCTATACTGGAAACCCTTGTGTTGGGTTCTGTTTACTCCGAGAAATTTCAAGAGAGAAAGCTTTTGCATTAAATAAGGATGAAAGTGGAAATCAATTCTTACAATCAAATTCACAAATTTCCAAGGCTTACTCGAAGCGAAGGGAGTGAAAAAACTATACCTAGTATAGCTTAGTTTTCGCAACGAAAAAATTGGAGGAAAAATGATAATGTATGTTTGTTTTGATGTAAAACTTTGTAAATTCTAGAACTAAACTAGCAAACGTGAACGAAGTGAAAACATTTAATAAACTTATTATCCAATATGACCTTGGTAGTCATTGTATTTTTCGATTTGTTTTTGTATTTATTTTCACAGTGTGAGCAGCATCACAAATACAGACAAGATTGTGCCTAAAAGTATTCACTTTTGAGAGTTAAATCTTCGCTAGGAAGGTTTCCTAAAACTGAGCGACGTGAGGACGTGATAATTGCATGCCTTAAATGGAGCGGGCAGAAATGAGCTCAAGGCAGCCTTAATTGCAGTAAACTGCTGAGGGGAGTGTGGGGCAGGTGAGAGGAGTGTGGGGCAGGTGAGAGGAGTGTGGGGCAGGTGAGGGGAGTGTGGGGCAGGTGAGGGGAGTGTGGGGCAGGTGAGGGGAGTGTGGTACACCTGTCAGGCGTACCTAACAGGTGTGTCTGAAAAGAGATGTCTACAGTGACGTAGTGCCCACCATGTCATCCTGCTCACCCATGACACGTGGCATTAAATTCGAAGTCCAGAAGTGCATGTCCACGTCTACAGCATTTAATTGTTACTAACATGTGTTGTAATAAAAGTAGGTAATAAAACTAAAAATTACCTTTACCGAGTATCATAAGTAAGAGAAAGTATTAAATGAAAAGCATAATGAATGACAACCAAAATAAATAAAGCCCCGTCTTGCAAATTTCAAAGCAAGCAAGAGAAACGTCGCTTTGTCGTCGTCCACTGGTGCAAAGTCAGATTCATTTAAATGGGAATGTAAGCCGCAGCATAAAGTTCATCGCAGCAGAGTACAGTTTAGAAAACAAAAACCGTCGACAATAATCTTATGCATGAGAAACAAGACAAGAGTTATCGTACTAAGCATCATCTCGTTAATGCGTATCAGCCCACCATCCGCTCCCACGCGGGGACTTGAGATCTTCCCTCTAAGTTTGATGATTTATGTAAGTGGCTTCCGCTAGTTTTAGCTCATCAGCTCAGGATGTTCAAGAATCCATTCTCCACTTGAAACTAAAGCTTCATTTATTGTGTTTTCACGAAATGTGTTTATCTTTGTCAAGTTATTTGATAGTTTCCTCAATCGCTGCTGCCTTCCAACAGCAGAAGCAGCGAGCAAAACTGCTCAGTGAAGCGATGCTTGTTGTACTGTTCACATGATCGTAGGGAGCTCGAGTGATTGTGAGGGAGGTATTGAAGTATATAACGACGCAGTGCAGGTATATTACGACACAGTGGAGGTATAGTAGGACTCAGTGGAGGTATAGTAGGACTTAATGGAGGTATAGTAAGACTCAGTGGAGGTATAGTAGGACTCAGTAGAAGTATAGTAGGACCCAGTGGGGTATAGTAGGACCCAGTGGAGGTATAATAGGACCAGGTGGAGGTATCCTAATACAGTTTAGGTATACCTTCATAAAGTATGTTATATAAATTGTTACCTGTCAGGCTGGCTTTCCAAATACGGTATAACTCTATTTAGAAGCGAATGACGTAAAATTTTAGTTTTTTTAAAACTTTTGAATTTCTTGTCCTAATTTATATTAATTATAAAAGAAGCCTCAAGGCTCTAGAATAATTTGTAAAAAATTTCGAAAGCCAAGCGTCTCCTATTTGTCTTGTGCGTCTCTTGACGGTGATGTATAAAAAAATTCAGAGACCCTGATATGTATGTTCAATAGCTGTCTTTATATCACGTACAGTGTGAAAATAAGGTACTTTTTAAACTTTCTTTTTAGAGTTTGAGTTGATGAAAAGTGTTTCTCTGACTCATTAAAATTACAAAAGAATATATGTACATAGGTTCAATGAATTTTTAAGTGGAATCAGTCACATTCTTTAATATCAAGACCAAGGTAGATTTTATGATTAAAAAAAAGTTAGGTTCAATTACCTCACAGAAAATCAAGTCTCATTCCAAAGCAGAGCAGAGTATGTCATACCATGCACAAATGTTTTTAAAATCCATCTGAAAGTATAATGTCCTGGCCGAATGCCAGGTTAATATAGGTATCAAATAGGGCAAATGAACGCCATGCTCTTTCCACCAGTCTTTTACGTTCATAAGGATTTTTTAGTAAGATTAAGATCACTGAATTATGTACGATTGAAATCAGTAGTAAAATCCTGCGCAGTTCAACCAAACCCAGAAACTAAGAATATATTTTTCTCTTAGTACTGACATCAATAATTGCAAAAGGGGATTCAGTACTACACCTTATGGTGTGTGTTATTTTTCGTTTTGAAAATTCATAATAGAAAGTCTATACTTTCCTCTCTGAATGCATTATTCTGCTCGCCAGAGCGCAGATTTCGAGCGTCGAAGACAACATCGCTTCTCTGTCGTGTACATCAAAGTTCTTCTTTTGAACTTGGCTTCTAAATCTAAAAAAGGCAAAGAGTTAGGCAATCTTGTTCGTTTGCAGGGGTCAAAAGTGGAGTTTACTTGAATATTTACAGAGAAGTCGCTCCACCGGCTGGCCAATCAACGCAGTTTTGCGGGAAAATTTTTCACGAGATTTTGAGCGAAACTCCGACGTTCCATCGAATCTGGGGCATACCAAAGCCCAGATTTATTCCCTTTTGGTATATGTTTAGTGCCCTCATACCAGCGTAGACTTGTTGCTCTTCATAGTACGAAGCAAGAACAGCGGTGTGAGGATAACGTGGAGTTTCGTTTACTTCTCAACAAACGAGAGAATGGAAAGCACATGCATTTCAGCCGTCCTTAATAACTGACTCGATATTTCCCTTTCCAGGATAAAGATATGTTAATCATCGTTCGTTATTTTATATGATATTGCGTTGTGTTCCCTAAAATTACGAGTGATTATTTTGATAGTCGTTGATGATTTGAATATTATTTTGATAGTCACGCTGTTTTGAGTGCTCCGCTCATCAGGAAGTGATGAGTTGAAAAGTTGAGCGTTGAGTTGAACAGTGAGAAGGAGTGAACCCACACTAATCGCTTCCTCTACAGAACTGAAGGTCATTATCGCCATTACTTGCTTTCTTTGAGCTGAATTAATTCCAGCTAAGTGTAATCACTTACGAGAAGCTCAATCAGTACGAGACAATCCCTGTACTTTTAGCATTAACGAGTAATTAAGGAAAATGAACCGCACAGCACCCTTGTAATTTGCGGGTGCTGATTGTACTTTTTGGGTCTGCCTCAGAAGAAATCAATTTGGTTGAGTTCAGGTTACCGAAGTGCGTCAATGAGAAGAAAATGTATAATACTTCAACTCGATTACGATCTACGTCTGCAGCAGTCACTTGGGGTTTGCGTTATACGTGGGCTGTTTTTTTTTTGACTTCCGATTGGCTATAAAAACAGGCAAATTTACATGAAATAAAAATTTTATATCCAAAAAGGCTGTAGGGTTTTACTTATTTCTCTACATAAACGCCAAAGCGGATACAGCCCTATTGCCCGAGGTACGGGCAATTGAACATGGCCGCTACGACCGATGCTGCCGCCTGATGTGAGTTACGAAGTGTAATCTGTTTTCTGCAAGCAGGACGTAGAGATGCTGAAATTCACTGCCGAATGAGCAAAGTTCACGGTGACAACTTTATGAGTGAGCGTAGTGTACAGGAATGGTGTAGAAAATTTAAAGAAGAGCAAACCGACGTCCATGAAGACGGTGGTCACGGGCGCAAGTCCACCACCACCTACATATAGTGCTGCTAACTTGCCTATGACCCACCCTGTACATAAAACATCCCAAAATTCTCCCCTTGCGTGCATTTTGACATCCAAAATTCTAATCTTTGTATATTTATGTCATCCAAAATTCTCTCTTCGGTATGTTTATGTGATTCAAAATTCTATTCCCCTACATATTTTTGGTATCCAAGATTCGATCTTTGACGTATACGTACATATATGCCATCCAAAAACTCTTATGGCGGCAATGTACGTTTAATTATATTTTTCCTTTACAGACAAATACCGGCAAAAATCTTGAGTTATTCACATACTGGCAACTGTGTGAAAGTTGCAGGAATGGTTTAGGCCCCCAGGGGGCACATAATCCTTTAAAGAGTGTCCTGCCAGTGTCGCTTCCTACTCTCTGCCGCCCCTCATGTTCATTACGAAATGAGAATCACGACGCTATTAATTAGAACACACCCTCGAGTGACTGTTTTACGGTGATATGTTTTACTTCGTCTGTCTCTTCTCTTGATGAGGGAAATGAAGTTCATGTGGCTAATTGGCTGCATGACTCAATAAGGCGGACCACCTTTTCTGGACCGTGCCATCTTTGAGTTCATGAAGAAAGTTATTATTCAATGCATCGTGAAAATCATACTGTGTTGGAACTAAAACTTTCATCTATAAATTTCTACCCTGGTTCTGTGCAAACATTTTTGATGACATCAGAAAACAAGAGTCACTCAACAAACTTACATTGAAAGTGTCTGTTATAGAAGATGAGAATGCTCCTCATGCTTTGAATTCAGCAAATAAATTACATAAGAAATTGAAAAAGAAAGTGTTTCTTAATTTTTTTCCACTAATAGAGAGGCAAGAGTTTTGACAGGGGCGTCTGAATTAACAACTCTGATGAACGTTCAATGAAGTGGTTACAGTGATAAAAGTAAGCGTATGTTTTTAAGGTGTTCCAGTGCTCAGTTAATGTGTATAATTTAACTCGTGCTCTAAATTTAATGCATCCGTGATTTAAATTTAAAAAATATCTGTGGATGTGACCAATGAAAACTATTGAAGTATGCATTTACTTTTCGACAAACGTAAGCCTAAGGTTGTGTTATATTATAAAGTGTTTTTTCTAAATTTATGAGCCTTCTTTGTCGGCAAATTTTTTTTGGACAAAATTGGCATAAAAATTTCTGAATTCATTTTGAGAAACACAAGTGCATATATTAATGAACAAAACTTTTAACAGAAACAAATAATGTTCATTGAAAGCAATCCATATCAAAGCAACATAAAGCTCGAATCAAAGTGCCTAAAATGTTTCTAGTCTGTTGTAGAAAGAAGAGCTGTTGCCATACATCATAATCTCAATCTCTTCGTTAGCCATAAATGAAAGTTTTCTAATTTATCACTAGGAATAAAGGAGTAGTGAAGTGCTATTAGATCCTGTATACGACTCGTCATTTTTTGCATAGAAAATAGCGTTTTTTAACCCCTGAAAGTAAACAATAAGAGGACCGAACAAACCTTACCACTGCCCGTGACCGCAAGTCTTGGATGCCTTATTTCAAGACGACAGAGTAATTCAGGGTGATAATATTTGATCCTGGGGTAAAAATTCTATTCCTGAGTGAACATTGAGTCTACCAAAATAAGGTTGAAACTGAACTTAAACGCTAGTGAATTTATAATCTCCTGGTGAAATATTTTGGGGCTTCGAAAAGCTGTCTTCTTGTATTTTAATCTTCTCTACAGCCCTCCTTCAAGATGTTCGACGTAAAGAAGACTCCCAGAAGGTAAGAACTTAATACAATGTCCTTAATTCTGCAACATTTTTTCAATTAATACTCGAATTTTTTACATAATACATAAGCGAATAAATTGCACCACAATGTGGCAATGTTTTCATCTCATGATGAACTTTGTAAATATGATGGTGCAAAGTAAATACGATGTCACTCGTTTTTTTAAAGGTTTTTCTAAATACTAAACGAGTTTCAGTAGCTGACTATATTTTCTGATATATCATTCGACAGATCGTACCGTTCATCATGTTTATTGGTCCAAATAGTAGTTTCTATTAAAAAAGAGCAAAGAAAGACACTTGGTACCTTAATAGGATATTTTATTAACTAGAATTGACACAAATCTGAATAAAACTTTTTATAAACGATGAACTCTCCACATGTAAAGGTCATTTTCAACATTGGAAAAAATCGGATATATTATCAGTAATCGGTAAGATAACCACGATAAATTTCAGCATACAATAAAATAAAATACTTAGACTATTTGCAGGGGGTGAACGGATTGCGTGTCATTTGAAACAGGTTTGTCTTTTAAAATAAATGGAGATTCTAAAATGCGTTGAAATAGAGTACTAGATGCAATAGCAATTGCTTTAAAATTTTCGATGCGTCAGGAAAATTGCATTTTTTGGGTGAGTGGGTCCAAAAGAGTGAGGAGGGTTAGCAAGGGGATGGTCAGTACGAAAACTCCTTTCAACTTGCTCTGTCACACGAACAGAATAGACTAGAGAAGAATATAGCGACAAAAATGAGTCATTTGGTTCATTCTTGGGTAGCTACCCAAGTCCCATGCTGTCTAAACTAAATGCACCAATGACGCACATTCACCTCAATCACTCACAGATATTTCAGTCAAGCACACACACTGCAATCATACACAGGCCCCAGGAGTTAAAGAGGATATAGAATCAACGCTTTACAATACTGGAGGGTTCTTTCTCCAATATTTGTCGAGACGATTTTTGAATGTCTTCACAGTGACAGTAGGAACGATATTTTAGGGCAACTGGTTGCAGGGTCTGGCAATTTTAAATGGAAAGAAGTTTAAAGCCTGAGATGTGATGAAATTCTGTACTATCAGTTTTTGTTCTTTATTTCTGGTTCATCAGTTATTGTTTCTGTCGAAAAGCCCTTCAGTAGTAGTATTGTTAAGACCTTTGATATTTGTAGGTCTCGATGTGTTGTTTTCGCAGTTTCTTTCTTCTAAGGAGAGGAGTTCAAGTTGCTGAAGGCGCCTTCGTTAGATGGGATTGCGGAGTTCAAGAACAATTTTCGTTGCTTTACGCTAAATTTTCTCGAACAGCGAGTTCTTTTTTGCATAGTCCATCTTTGTAAATGAAAATTAATTGTGAATTATATATCCTGACCACAACAATTTTAAAAGATATGAGGGTGAAGTATTCAGAAATAAAAGACAGTATTTTTTTAAGTTTGCAGGATGGAGTGTGAGAAAAAAAGTAAAACAACATACAACAGTTGGTGCTCGTTCGTCACCATCACGGTACTAAAAAAAAGAAATAATGAAACAAAATAAATACAAAGACAGATAAGTAATGCAAATTACATGCTGCTGGATCAGTCGACTTTATTGGATTCGCGGGAGCAGATCATATATAAAAAACGAGTAAAATTCAGCAGGCACCTTAATAAAGCTCTCCAAGCTGGGGACTTTGACAAGCGCAACACAAACGCTGTGTTCGGAGGGGTCAGAGTCATATATATGCACCAAAAATGTATTTTTAATATCAAGTATTAAATGACCAAGACTAAATCATATTCTTCAGGACAATATTATTTCCGTGCCTGATTCTGGAGACTAGGAAGGGATGGAATGAGTTCGACTGTTGTGGAAAATAAGAATTTTTCTCATACACATGCATGATTTATATATTTTTAAGAATAATGTTCATGATTAATTTTGATTTTGACTTTTCCAGTATTAGTTTCCTTTTGATTCAAATAGAAGCCATCACAAGGATGTGAACATTCATGTAGTTATTAAATAGACTTATCAATTTCATTCCAAATGTGCGAAGAAAACCCACGAATGTTAATTCCTACCATTAGTAATTCAATTTTCTGTTCTTATATTGAACGTTGAATCTCTGTTTTTCATTCGTACATGAGTAGTTCATAAGTAGTAGTAGTTGTAATTGTAGTAGTAGTAGTACTAGTAGTAGCAGCAGTTTTTGCACATAACTTGGCTCTATGTTTATAACGGCCTTCAGAATCATCTAATTTTAGCTAATTCATTTATTTTCTTTGAATGGTATCTTTAGATTTATTCCAATTTTAAATAATAAGATTACAGGTAAAGTCACGTCTAAATAATAACTTTCCCGCAAAATCAGGTTTTAATAATAAAGCTACCGTCAAAGTCAGGTCTAACGAATAAATTGACTGACAAAGTCAGGTTATGAATTCATTCTGTACAAGCTGGGTACTCAATGTGCTGAAGCGACATAAACATGATTATAGAACTGTTCAGGAACACAATTTTCAGTTTTTGACCGCCCTACATTACCGTAGAGAATTACATGAGAATAAAAACGGCTCATTTACTTGCACAATTTGTACTGTCAGGTGTTACCTTGGAAGAAATGCAGTAAAATACGTTAATCTCTGACGCAATTTCAATAATTTTCCTGGAAACCGAGTGAGTGTAGGAGCAGTATGTCGTGTGAGCGCCAGACCACAGTGGTGTAGAGTTTGATCCTCCACATCATATGAGGGATTTTTCAACAGAAGACTACTGGGCGAAAGAACTGAGAAGCTCTTTCTTTCGTGAGTAACATGTTTCTTGCTAAAAGCTGCTTTCCTCTAGAGTGGGCCGAAAAATCTAGTATCGCACATATTATTTAAAAAAATCAAGATTTATGTGGCTGTCTAACACTTCTCTATTTTTCATAGTTTGAATTCAAAATTTGAAGGCGCAACGGTCGTGAACTGCCAAAAACAGCGTCTTGGTATAAGCTTCAGAATAATTTACCAGGAAAGTTATTCTGAAACGCCGCAATCATTATAAAATACCACAGTCAACATTTATTTTGATGGATTTTCTGCAAAATTATCACAGTTGATGCTTGATTAAACGCTTGATCATTAACCAAAATTTTTACGCAAACTACCGGCCAAACACAATGTGAAACAAATCCTGGCATGCCACTGTTGTTAGCAGCTTTTGCATCATAAATTGTGGTGCGGGCTGTCAGGTCGGACGCTTGGTTCCAAATGACCTCATTCATATTTTCGCCCTGACTTTTTCGGGCTATAAATTCATGTCGGATGCATTTAAGTTTTCCTGCTAAAACATTTCACCAAACATGATTTTTTTCCTCGAACTGTTCCCTCTGCAGTTTTCCAGATTCAGTTCTGCATCACATGTGTATCTGAATGATCATTTGACTACGTGTTGCAACGTCCCATCACGAGTGGCAGTCCAACCAGCTACATTTTTAAGTGGAATCTATGGACCAAACGAGTCGTTTCTATAAGCGTTATCCCAGGTTCTCTATTAGGGTTATATAAACACGTTACAGCACACAGTATATCTTATTTGTATATATTGCATTCGGCCAGTAAACAGATTAATGCACACATTATTGAAAATAATCAGAAGGAAACCTTTAAAAAATCTGTTATATTGAAATTAACCTCTTTCTTATAGGTATTTTTTGTTTCCATAATTTTAAACATATTATTATTTAAAAATCGACGTCAAAAGGCAAAATAAATTTTCAGACAGGAAGAAGATTTATGACATATTCATTTATTAACGTTTCTCATATTTATTGAAGTTCAACCAATTTCAATTAATATTGAGAACATGGATATTTTGATATGAGTGTATATTTACGTCAGACTTCAATATGACATTCATCATAAAATTAAAAATAATCCCTCAGGGCATTTTATTTGACTGAGGGAAGTGTAGCGAGAATACGAGTAAAATTTTAATAATGCAGCATTTTGGAGTGTGAGGAGGTTTTCAGTTCCTTTGCCTTGTGCCTCCTCTACTTCCTGTACTCAGCCTCTCCCAGCACTCAGCCTCTCCCAGCACTCAGCCTCTCCCAGCACT
>VCRD01000694.1:198156-215333 GCA_006783055.1 Trinorchestia longiramus | reverse complement strand
GCGGTCTCCGAAGTTTTACCTAAATGCATGTGAAGGTACGAGATGTTAAGCAACGAGATGTGACGTATTGTTTCCGTAGACTAACGGGGGAAACTCGCTCCAGCGGCGCCGTGTGTGTTGGTTGTTTTATGCCAAAAGCGATCTTGGGTAATTAACTCAATATTCTCATGTATCATGAACGTACAACGAAAATATTATTTTTAGCTGACTTGTATTCCGTGGATAAATGTCTACCTAAAAGTATTTCAGCTGGTTGACTATCCCTGAAATTTTGATACGAGTCAATCAAACCTAATTGGCAGAAATTATGACTTTAATTCATATTAACTTCGTCACTTAGCTAGAATATTTAAAACGCTTAGGCAATTATCAAATACAGCAATCATGTTTATGAATATTTTGCCACTAAGCGCTTGCGCATTAAGGTCGCTGAGAACACCCATGATTTTCATGAACAGACCTGTGTTCACCTCACAACCGCCCTGCAGCCCTGATTTATTCAAGTCTGTAGGAAAAGAAGAAACTTGGGATGAATTTCTAACATTGTGTCTGCCATTCTCGAGTTAGGAACAGACAAAGGTCGTATCACAATTATAGAAAGGCTGCAAACAACTTACTGCAGAAACATTGTGGTTGTTTTAAGATTTTCAGTTGTCCAAAAATTTGCAGCTTCCTCCTACTCAACAGAAGTAATCGCAACAGTAGCAAAGCGCCACTCCTATTTCTTGACGACTGTTAAGATAACTAGATCTTAACTGTACGTACCGTGGCACAATCTGGATGAAGCTGTTGTGGAAGAAAGATGAAAAACCTTTTTTGAAACTTACACAAAACTATTCATGAACATTCATGAATTCAATGCACATAAAGTTTTTTTTTAAAATTGTGCTTTAACATTGGCAAAATGCGGCTATTCGCCATAAAAAAGGTATCAGCTACTTGGAACTCCTGTGCAACTGATAAATTTGTGTCAGGAGGCTGACGTAAAAGACAAGGTCATAAAAACATTTATTTCAGATGGAGAATTATTTCTTGCTCAATGAAAATAAAATCACCAAATGTTGGTAAATTATTTTGTTATGACAATCAGAGCCACAAAAAATCAAGCTCCAAGTGAACTGAAGCTACACAGGTTTGAACACGTGACCGCATGGCCACACAGTCTATTTTACGAGTCAAAACAACATGGCCACCCTGTATTTTGCGAGTCAAAATAGCATAAACACACAGTATTTTGTGAGTCAAAATAGCATAAGCACACAGTATTTTGCGAGTCAAAATAGCATAAGCACACAGTATTTTGCGAGTCAAAATAGCATAAGCACACAGTATTTTGTGAGTCAAAATAGCATAAACACACAGTATTTTGCGAGTCAAAATAGCATAAGCACACAGTATTTTGCGAGTCAAAATAGCATAAGCACACAGTATTTTGTGAGTGGAAGAGTTAAAAAGTTTGCTTCATGAGCTGGTTACTAGCAGATCTCCCTGGATCTGGGAGATCAATAAAGATATATGATGAAACGTTGTAGACTTCCACTGAATCAAGTCCAAATCAAGCCTGCTCGATATTTGTGCAATAATTCAACACTAATGTAAATGGCCTTCGGAGCTTTTTGCACCAATTTGAAAAAAGATATCAGTGAAAAATCGAATGCCCTTTGAACTGAAGGGTAAACAAAAGGACCAGCAGTTAGCGGCATGCTAGCTCTTCTCGCAAGTTAGGGAATAATAATTGTTGGAAATATTACCGATGTGGAGGGGAAATTAAATATTACCGATGTGGGGGGGAAATTAAACATTATTGATGTGGGGGGATATTAAATATTACCAATGTGGGGGGAAATTAAATATCACAGATGTGGGGGAAATTAAATATTACCGATGTGGGGGTAATTAAATATTACCGATGTAGGGGGTAATTAAATATTACCGACGTGGGGAAATTAAATATTACCGATGTGAGGGGAAATTGGATCTGTTGCTCAGGGGCAACCAGGAGCATACATATTTATTGTTAAGCGAACCACGACAGCGAATAAGAAAACCTGCATTTTACCAGAAAAATAATCATACAGAGTACAGCGGTGGCAAACATGTATTCGTACACCTAGTAATTCTTAATTTAATATGCTTTTAACCAATCAAAAAAGTTATTATTCATGTGATTACTGTGCATAGCTGCATAATAAGGAAAAGTGCATAGAAAACAAAGAAAGCCGTGATAAAAAAAATGTATATATGTTTTACATTTTTATATAATTTTAGGAGCAAACAGTATTTGTGCGATGTACATTTTAGTTTTAAAACTCTTAAATTGCTTTCAACTTCGAGTTTGTTTTAATAAAATATTCTCGATCGTTAAAATGTCATCAGTCGTTATTTTCAATCTAAAACATACAGACTGGACATTCTGCATCAGTACTTTGTACAGTAAGGTTATCATTATGCGAAAGATAAATAACTACAAAATCGTACGAAGAACTGATTGTTAAATTGGGGAAAAAGGTAAATGCTGCAGGAAAATATCAGAAAACTTTAATATTGCATTTGCTACTCCTGGCTCATTTATTGTAAGGTAAAAAGAAGATTAAACCAGTTAAAAAACAAAGAAGATCTGGTGCTCAATGCATGCATGATTTCTCTCAGATCTTTCATGAGATTCTACACCAAGTTAAACAACACCAAATAATTACTCGTAAAGAGTTGTAACAAAGTTTACTTTCATCAGAAATCAATGTTATTAAACGAACAATGAGCAATGAAATTCATAGGAACTATTCAAAGCTGCAATAACTTGCTAAAACTTCAGCGTTATTGAGAAGGCACAGAAATGCCCGATTGAAATTTGTTCGTAAATATAGGAATGAGCAAAGATTATCCTCTGAAAGTTCCATCGAATGATGAAGATAAAATTGAGTTATATGTATGGACGTATTTCAAGTAAATCATGCATGGTGGAAAGATGGCTCTGCCTTCGAACTTTTGATAGCGATAGCATCATGGTGGGAGAATGTATCTCTGTAAAACGTACTGTGGATGGATATAGCCGTAATAGGAAGTGGAATGAATGATGCAGTAGATCAAGACATTTTAAAAATAAATTTGTTGGTTTCCGTTGAAAAACTTGAACTTTACGAGGACTCGGTCTTACAACAAGATACCTGTAATGACCCTAAGCACGCAACAGAATTTACGAAAAAATGGCTGGCTGAAAATAATGTCATACACAATAATGAACAAGTCAGTGCCCAGATTTAAACCCAAAAGATAATTTGTGGCAGTGTTTAAAAATTAGAGTCCAATCGTCAGCACCAACAAACATCCTGGATCTTAAAACATGTGCGAAGAAGTGTAAAATATAATTCAAACAAGTGTTTGCCAAACATCAATTGAAAACAAGAATAATTGGTTACTGTTGAAACGAATGATAGTTATGCTACAAAGTATGTTTTAAATGACTAATATGTATTATTTTTTACTTGGAACGAAAATTTCTTTCATTCCTAAAAATTTGAAAATATGTCCCCATTCAAATAATTTATACCTGATCTTTCTTTGTTTTCTATAAAAATTTTGTCATTATGCATCTGTATACACGTTCTGATAGTTATTATTTTAGTTTGTCTAAAGTTCATTCATGAATAAATTTCTTGGTAATCGAATATTTGTTTTTCTTCACTGTACAAATTATAATATGCGTGACATTGTGCGCTACAAGTTGCTACCATAAGGAACAATACTGACTGGCGAGGCTTACGCTTCTCAACTGCGAAGAGTCTAAGAGAAGAGGAATGGAAAAATCCTCCTTCAGTGAATCACAATGACATCGTTTTTCTTCACGACAACGCGTGACCACACATCACTCAACTCACGTAGCAAATGGCTACTGACCTTAGTTAGGAATTGACAACCCCCTTCTCCCTCCCTCTCAATATTTTTTGAGATATCTCTTTCGAATTACCATCCTTTTGTGCCTTGTGAGAATTTCATGGGCAGCAAAATAATGCAGAGCAACGAAGAACCTGAGTTGGCTTTTCACAATTTTTTCCATAAAATGAGTCTTATGAGAGAGTTATCCTATAAACTTGTCAGTTAGAATAGAAATTTCTCTGATATGAGTAGAAGCTACATTCATAAATGCAATGTTGTTCGTTCCCTATGTTTTCTCACATTCATTCATCATTCATAAAACTACATGAACACTTTCGGGCTCCTGATATTACATTTATAATTCTTATACTAATGTAGAAATTTTAGTTCAAAATAATTTTTAATAATTTCTCCCAACAAGCTAAAAGTCACGATCCGCATTACAGGTAAAGTTATTCATATATTATTATTATATTTCTGATTTAACTACTGCATTGGTTATTTAAATACGAGTAAGTCCTTCCTCAACGATAAGTTCTCCAATATTTCCCCAGCGCAGAAATAATTTCTTTAATATTTTCCCAGTTCAAAGATAAGTTCTGTAATAAGCAGTGCGGTGCAGTTGTAAGCAGCTAAAATATTCTTACTAACAGCCAAGCCGATAAAACTTTTAGTTAAGTCTTCAAGCTGGAGACAGCCTGGCCACTCGTCATCCAGACAAACTGCCCAAGAAAAACACTGCTGCCTCTAATAACAACTAATATATAAAGTAAATACAATTCGACAATAATGCGGATAAGAATATAAATCCTTAGGAGGTTTTTAGGCAATAACTTCGACAGAAGTGTTATCTAAACAAGTGTAAAAACGGAACATCATGTGATTCTGTATTGGCGCTCTAGGCCTCAATAGAAATAATGCCTCGGTGTTGCTAAAATATTTCCTTGTTTGTCCGTGGTAATCAGAACATTTCTCTATACTCAGGTAATAGCGGAAATAATCCCCATCTGGTTTGTCATAGTTAACTCAACTCTATCTTATTTAGCTACATAGAAAATGATGGGAATAATATCAAGTGTTCTAACATGCCCCACCCAAAAGACATGAAAATCAACCCAAGCGTCTATGTTTGTAATATTATCATAAATACTGCTGCAATTGTGCGTTACTGCTAAAATAGCCTTCTCTATCGCATCAATCTTCAAAAAATGTCATATTACGGCAATAGATGCCGCGTCTCCTTATCGGCTACTTAGCATACCATACACAAATAAACTCTTGAATAATTCATGACATCTAATTAGACTTACAATAGTGATATTCGCGCACTGATACGTGCTCTAAAAACCCTTTAGTTATGCTGTCCTTACAAGTGATGCGTTTTATATGTAAATAAAGTTTGTCTCCGCAGGTGGCGTACTGGCGACGTTCCCGCTGTGCGCTACTGGTTTGCCAAAATGATGTTAGATCTCAAAAAAAACATGAAGTTTACTTGCTCCTGGGATATTGCTGTGTTTTATGATATCTCACTGGATGGTACAGTGCCATCCGTTTTGCTACTCAATGCTGGATGTTCAAAAATGAAATGTACTCTAATTAAAAGTGCAGTGCCTACTTTTCATGAACTCATGCGTACTTTTGTATCAGTAATTGAGCATATTGCATGAAGGTATGCGTATTTTTGTATCAGTAATTCAACATGTTGCGTGAACATACGCTCACTTTTGCAGTAGCAATTTATCATATTACAAATCAATGAATGATTTTACATTCTTTAATTTTTGTTTTAATAAAAGTTTCAAGATTTACTTTAGAAGCTAATGGAAAATTTTTCTAACAGTTTCATCAGACACAATTATGTTTGAAAACAAAAAATTTCTACTCCAATTCCATGCAAAACTCACTGGCTGTAGCTGTTAATTTTATATTTAGTGCATTTTACACGGGTCTTTGAATATTATTTTCTTAAGGAAGCTGATTGATAGAACTGGATTCATCGTAGTTGTTTCACGTGAGTCAACATTCCGGCGTGCTGGCGAGAGCGTCTGCTCGTACCTCTCCCAGGCATGGAATACTGTAAACTCAAGACTAAATCAAAGTTTTACTCTCAAAATTATTTTTCTTAGGGAAGTGAGAAACAGTAATGTGTAAACTTATTGTATATAAATTAATAAGAAATGTTTATTAACGAAATACTTCAAGCTTTCTTAATTAACAACATTTTGAAGTCTAGTTTCATCTTCGTTCCTTTAAAAATAAGCATCATCCATAAAAAATAAAAATAATGGAAACAAGCAAAAAGAAAACAAGACTTAGGCTTACAAACAAGTCTGTCTCCACATTCTGCACTATAAATGAGCTATCCATGCTCTTAATAAAAATTTTCTTTATGAAAATATGCAATGATTTACAAATTTAAAGATCAGAAGTACTCGGAGAGGAATCTTCGATTTTAAGATTACTTTTAAATAGGAACACTACATTTCTCAGCATAAAAACACACTGTTGGATGAGGAGAGTTAGTTAGTCTAGCATTAGGAAGGAAATTCCTATCATGATGTTCCGACATTCTGGTGCAATATTCTCGCAACGTCGTGCAAACCTATGAAAATGTGCAATACACATACACAGCATATGATTTTGAGTTATAGCAACTTGCGTTTCTGCAGAAAGCCATCGATTCAGAAACAAGAGGTAATTCTGATGTTGTTAACATGATCTAAAGGTAATTTGTATTCTAGGAAGTCATTTCTCAGAAATGGTTACAATTTGCTGCGCAATTTCGTTAAATGTGAGTCAAAATGCGATAGTTTTTACTCCTGGATGGGCCATGAAGTAAACGATGTTATCTGGCATGATTGAGCCCTAGAGAGTGGAATCCTAAAGTCAAGCACGTAATGAATTCATTGTTTCTTTAGCGCTTCTAAATCTCGCGTCTTCATTCATTGCTAACTAGTTTGATATAAAGACAGAGCTACTTCCACCACACTACCACCTAGTTCACAACACAAAAGTAGAGCTGCTTCCAACACACTACCACCTAGTAAGTAGTAAACACAAGTAATGTTCATAACATACAGCACCAACACAACACACTACACCAACACAACGCACAACGCCAACACAACACAGTACACCAACACAAAACACGGCACCAACACAACACAGTACACCAACAAAAAACACAGCACCAACACAACACATTGCGGTCAGCCACAGCCCGGCAAAAGAGGCACAGCAGACATCACCAGATGCAGAGCATGACTCTCACCACAACTCTGCTGTGCGCAGCAGTAGCTGTGCTCTCACCACAACTCAGCTGAGCGCAGCAGTAACTGTGCTCTCACCACAACTCAGCTGAGCGCAGCAGTAGCTGTGCTCTCACCACAACTCAGCTGAGCGCAGCAGTAGCTGTGCTCTCACCACAACTCAGCTGTGCGCAGCAGTAGCTGTGCTCTCACCACAACTCAGCTGAGCGCAGCAGTAGCTGTGCTCACTCATTTTTGAGTGAGAACAGATACGTCTTGATGGGGTACGTGAGCGCAAAGTGTATACACAGTATGCAGGAGTGTGCTAACGATCGTATTCTTTTTTTTAAGATAATCCAAATGACAAAGTACCATCTTGAATAAGGGATCGGGCAACAAAAGATTGTTTGTTAGATAAAAGAAAACACCGACGAGTAATCAATCTAATTTTTTCCTAAGCGTTTTTATTACATCGCGATGTCTGTCGAAACAATGTTTATCCCTGCAAATAAGCTTCTAAGTACGAAATGTTGAATGTTATTAAGTCCTAAGAAAAAGGTTTTGGAATGATCCAAACGATGTATCGCAATTTTTAGGATTTCATGAAAAAATGAATTAAAGATGCATAATGGGACAATCAAATAGCATTACATTGGTAAAAAATATCCGACAAGGAAATCGAAACGTGTCGTTAAAATATCAATTGTAGCTTTCGAGAGACAGCCATTGCGATGACGGATAACTATGACTGAATATTTTTTCCTCACAGTCTCGTAATGCATAGGGAATCTTTACACCACTTGCACAGCCGTGTCTATACATATGAAGATATGTTAAAATATTGCAAAACTGAATTGTTGTACCTGATTGATGGAAGATAGTAAGATGAGCCAGATACCAGACAAGTACGACAGCAGCTCTAATTTGTTTCCTTGCATTGCCAATGCAACACTGAGAGAATTTCATCATGCCATACCCTGACAATGCTTAGTTCTTTTCCTGGTCATTTTTAGGTAGAATGATACTGAAAGCTATATCATCACAAGAGAAAATGCTGTTCATTCCAATCAATGAGTAATTAAGTCAGTCGTATTGACTAACTGAGCGATCAGGACAGCATACTTGCAAGGTAATTCAGTGTTCCAAAAAAATTTTTACGATTTTTGTTTACCCGAATGCATTTGTTCTTGATTGCTTAATATTCTTCTGGTGATTGTTTTTCAATTGTTTACGTGAATGGCAAAGAATATTTCCTGAAATAATTTGACAGTTCAATAGCTTAGCATATGGTTATCAACCATTTGATAAGCCTCAAAGTAATCATTGAAAGCTGGTGATTTTTTGCAATATTTCTTCGTGCACGATACACACTTTGACGATTACATTTCATACACAAAGATGAATGGTGTTATTCTTGGTACACCTTCTGTAAATAATGAATTTACTCACCTAGAACATGCTTTTAGAGGTAAACTCTCAAATTGAGATCCTGCTACCAACAAACCAAGTGCAAACAGACTTCAGTTTGAAGCATACAATATGAGACTCAATATTCTTATAAATTGACGAAAAAATGAAATCAAAGAATCCGACAATTATCTTTCATACTCTCCTTGACGGTCCTTACCGCAATTCTTCCTTAATGGTCTTTCATGACACACATGGGATCTTTATTTACTTAGTGTATTTCATATCACTAGTGATCTTGCTGGAAGATTTGCCAAGCTGAAAATTTGTTGTCTCTGCTATTTGAATCGAATTCTAAACGTTGTAGAAAAACATTCCCCTGAGTTGTGTCAAGCGAGCAAGTGTCACAGAGACATGAATGTTGTAACTGTGGCACTGGAAAAAAGACACCACTTACATAGATACCCTACGTCTCTGCATGCACCTTCCAGTGCAGTTCCGGGTTTTGCAATAGGCCGTCGTCAAACCTGCTCCACTAGAGCAGATATTCATATTCGATGAATTCATCTATCAACAAACTTGTATGTATTTGGACCAGGCATGATAATATTTCAGTGTCACACAACATGAGATAAAATATTCACGGTAAGTTAGTCCACTTCCCCATGTTTAGTTTGACTTTTTCTCACTTCAAAACGATGAAAGCAATCGGCAACAACGCGAGCTCGTTTGCTTTCGTACCAGTGCATTACTAAAATTTTAGAGCATTACAAGATTACAAGGTGGCAAAATCAGGATCTTGAGTCTTGACTCAATTTAATTTTTCAAATTTTTAATTTCAACTCCTCAAAACCTCATCTAAGTTACTAGGATGTAGTGTAGTAGTGTAGTAGACACTCAAAAACGTATCCCCCAACTGTAAAAGTATTTTATCCAATTCGGGTCAAAAAAATCTGTAAAGAACGTATGACTATTAATTGTTTCAATGTATTGAATTTTTTAAGGTTACATATGCATTCAAAACAGAATTATTTTTTAAACTTAAACAAAGTTTGTTAGCAAAATTTGTCTTTCTATTTAAGTTTTCAATCAAAAAGAAACAGACCTACTAAATTTCATGTATTTTTTATACATGACTAAGCCACTTTTTTCGGATGTACCTTCTTAGCTGAGGATTGAAAAGTATAGAGTCGTGATAGTATGATTTATATATGACAATATTTGTTATTTTTAATATTGATTTCGATCCCGAACTGTAAAATGTACAGTTATAAATACATAAGCAACAAAGTGCCTAAATTCACCTTGAACTTTTATTTTATCGAAGTTTTTCGATGCTGATATCATAGTAATTCGAAAGATCTCCTCTATTTTATTTCCTGCAAATTAAGCTAAAAAGGAATAGGGAGAAGAAAAGGAAACATTTATTCCAGAAATTATGCAATTTCTTTATAATTTGGCCATGGTAGAGGCATTCTGTGTAGGGGCAATTCGATATCAAGCAGGAAACGGGAACTGATTACCGAGCCTTCATTTATATGAATTATGTTTGAATGTGAGCTGCATTGTGACGGCCATGGCACGAGCTTTCATCGTAAGAAATTTCTAGTTTGGATAAATGACGGTCACTCATCAAAGCAGTTTCAGAAATTTGATTAATTTAGAGTTACTTCCACTGACTCTCATGTAATAATTTAGTTGAAGACATGGCTCAGTGTAGAATTACTACGCTACTGATGAGGTCATCAGTGTAGAATTACTACGCTACTGACGAGGTCATATTCAGTGGCAGCTCACTGTAGTGAACGACATTTGTAGCTCAAGTCTAGGGACGTGAACTGGGGGCTGGAAAAATAAGGTTCAATCATAAAAAACTAGCAAGATATTAAACACTAAAAAAGAACAAAAAAGGGTGATAGGTGAACGGAATAGGGTCGAATAGTAATTTACTTAACCCTGGAGCGCTGAACATGAGTGTAGACGTCACTACCATGCGGCAGACTATACCTATGTTCAATGCTCTAGAGTTAATGTAAGTATTCAATTTTTGTTACTTAATATGCTTACAAAAACATTTACGTACTTGTAATACAGATCAATAATTGTTAAGTTCATTTGAAAATCAGTTTTCCATCGAAGACAAACACACATACTACACCATAGTTGAAAAAGCCCGACTAAGTAAATCACCAAGAAAAATAGCGTTTCGACGTAATCGAATAAATAAAACGCTGTACAATAGGCCTCAATTTTAGCTTATCTATCATGCAGTATTTAATTAAAGGTTTAAACGATCATACGTTCATCTGGTATTCTGATAAAGGTTATATTAAAAAATCCTTCAAATAGGCACTCACTAACACGGACACATTAGTTTTCATGTTTCGCATTGTTAAACTGGCGCAGTGAACACGTTAAAAATCGTTTCGAGAAATTTTTAAAATGGAACCCCAATTAAATTCTGTAAAATACTAATTTTAAAAGTCTGGGCAAGAGTATGTATGTTTGCAGTATGTTTACGTGACTGAAATGCTTGTAAGGGATTAAGGTGTACCCACGTGATTGAAATATCTATGTATAATTGAAGAACATGTGCATGATTGACGCCTTTACATTGGACGGCATGGGACCTGGGTAGCAGCCCAATGATGGACCAAACAGCTCGTTTTTTTGCCACTTTGTATTTTACTCTTATTATGATCTCGAGACACAAGCCTTATATTGTAAGCTGGATGTGTTACGTTGGTTCCCCTTGGAAACACTTCACTGCTTTCTTCCATGAAGTCAATGGTAACCAACTAAAGTACTCCGCATAGGTCTCAATGTCGACAAAATGGCGATAGTTTTTGCTCCCAGAGGCTATGATTTTTTATCAAAATAGCCTACATTTTAAACAGAGTTCAAAGATCTTAAACAAAAAAATGTTATTTAGTTTTCTCAGTTTTTAAAACTGCAATAGTAATGTATGTACGGGCAAACAATGTTCTTAAATCAAAAGCCAAACATGACTGATATCACTTTGTAACTATAGGTTGATAACATAATCATTTTGGGGGGATGGCTACTGTAGGAAGATAAATATTTTGAGTAAGTTCAGATTCTCACCCCTCAGGGTAGATAACTAATTTGACCAAATAATTTTATTTGAAAGGCACATCGTCGTGCATTTTTTTCACTGAGTGGGTAGAGTAACCTAGAAAACGTGTATTAAAACTCAAGCAGAGGATATAAAAATTGAAACAGAAGATTCCATTGAAAAGAGAATACAACGTCCGTGGATGATCGAGTATGTAACTGAAATAGGAAAATATGCAATCATGAAGCTTGATTCGATTTCATCTCTGAAACCCTTCCTTTGACTCGGCAGCAGCAAGTCAGAACATGACAGATCCGAGAGCAGGACGTTCCCTTAAGTCAAGGATTTCATCATCTCAATATCGCCTTCATACACAACAGATTTGTAACTAGTACAGACGCCGTGTACGGTGACGGACACAACTGGTGACACTGGGTTCAGTGAAAGATGACACAACTGATGCAATAGGGTTCAGTGGACAATGACTCAACTGCTGCTTCGACATTTAGTATGGAATACCCAGGAAAATTTGCTATTAGGTCAAATGGGGTTCCGACGTTTAGAAAATTTTGGAGAAAAATTCAGTTTAGTCTTTTAAAATATTATTTAACCCTTTCGGTACCATGATGCAAATATCAGAACCTTTTTAACATATTTAACCTCAAATTTTAATAAATATGCTTTGTGATGTTTTACGGTTACTGCATTGTCCTGATCAAACTGTAGCTTGCACTGCCCTACCAGCGTTTGTACGGACACACGTGTTGCTCTGCATCTTAATAGGCGAAAAATGACTGCGACTACCAGAGATGCCGTCGGGACCGAAAGGGTTAAAGCGAAAACCGTGTAGTTAGTTACCCAGGATGGTTCTTTAATATACTAAATATCTAAGTTTTTCTTTCTTTCAAAATTCCACGAGAAAAAGTAAACTGTGTTAGGAAAAGTTCTCGATCAAAAGATAGATTTTGTTGGAAATCATTTGGAACAATAATTTTCTCGTAGGCATATGAACTCCATGCTTCGCTTCTTCGTGCATTATTTTCTTATATTAGGTATACGCCATTGGATGGTAGCACAAGCAATTATATTTGGAAATAAAATTCTCTTATACTCGAGAAAAATAACTACAATTATGGGCAACTCTGAGTTTCTAACCTTCCCTTTTTATAAAAAATGCCATTCATTGCCATGCTGGAAAATGGGAAATTACCTAATAATATAAATCTTAACTTTCCTATGTCTTCTAAAGACGGCTTCTGCAGAATAAATCGGACCGCCTATCGATTCGATATTCCGAGTAATGACAGCATTGACTCCTAATTGAATTGATTTCTCGCGTATAATTTGAGCTCTAATAAGTCAATGGGCGCTCGCAGGGTGGTCTGCCAGTTGCGCTGACGTAAAAAGAATCATTCCTAGACGGCAGTCTCTATCTGACGGGGGCAGGTCTCTGTCATAACTAGTGAAGTAACCTGACCGGAAGACAAACTGATGAATGGACATATAAGTACAATAGTCATGTATGCAAGTAAATATGGACGAGTGTGTACGCATGTGTAGATGAGTAAGTGGTAAAACCAAGGAATAAACTGTCCTGAATAGATTGAAACATTCAGAAGTATTCTGTCTCCGACAGACTGTCAAAAAGATGGGTATGCCCTCCGGAGCTGCGGCACAGGAGCTCGGCACATTTGTTATTCGCCACCCTTGTAATTTTCTGAAAGAAAAACTAATATTTGTTTAAGGGAGACATCAATAAGAAGAGGAAGGGTGACTCTGTAATCAAAGACTCTGCGTCTGGTGTAGTTTTGTGGTGAGGTAAATTGACTTCTCCACTTGGGAAAAAGCAGTTATTTTAGAAATGAGCCGCCATCGCAAAAAGATAAATAAGCGTTGGCTCTGGGGTAATGAGATGGAACTTTTTTCAAAAGTGCGCTCGCAGTAAAGTGATTTGGAGAATAGAGGAATTATTGAAATTCAGGGAGGTCTGCCTAGGTGGCCATGTGTAACCTGAGTGATTAGAACAGAAAGATTTTTAATTGTTTAAAGGAACTGAAAAAATGCAGCTACTGTGTGGTGGAGATAATAAAGCTAGAGAGTACAAGTACTGCATACAGGGTACACGTCCAAATATCTTCCATAACGAAATAACGAAAGAAAGACATTGGCCTTTTTTAGCTTTAGGGCAGATTTGGAGTCCCCATTTTCTGCTTAATTAAAGTTGCGTCCATGACCAGTCTCCACACACACGTAAAATTAACCATCATTGTCTCGAGAATAAAGTGTGCCTTCATTATGGGGCTTCATAATAACTGCAACGGCAGGGCACACGATAGTCATTTTCTACTGCAGACAGTAGCTGACGAACAACATTTCTAAAATGCGGAAATTTCCAAACGCGTTGCAGGCCGCAATTAGAGGATGTGATTTCAGGCCTTGGCGTAATGGGACAAATTTAATGATTTTTACGTGGCTCTTGCTTGACTTTGTAGGATTTACGCAAGCGCTGTGGAGTGGCGATGCTGAAACACTGTGGTAGGAGGTCGTCATGCAAAAAGTAGTTTGCAGTAACAAGGAAATGTCAGACTAAATAAAGTTTTGTTTAAATGAAAGGTGCCCTATCGGTGAAGGCCATCAAGGTCGCAGTTGATTTTCCATGCATTTGATTATGTTATACAAGACTCCAGGTAACTGGAATGCGGTACAGGTTCATTAGGAGATCCACTAAAGTTGTTTCTCTTATTATTTAGAGTTAGACCATCACTAACTTAGATGCTCACAATCAGCAGGTAAAGTATAAAACTGGGTCTTCGAAAGTGGTTTAGAAGCTGTATCTTTAATTTTTCAGGCTTGAAAACATTGGTTACGAACTCTATTAAGAGTAAAATTGAATTGTTAATTTAGTTGTTTAATGAAAGGCTGGTAAATCATTAACGTGTAAGTATAGCCCGTGACCTAATACTAATACACTAATAAATTAACACATTTCTTTATGAACTTCTTTCTTTCATTTGCCAGTGGATGCTGCCTTTCCGAAAGATTTTCTTATAGAAGAAGAGAAAGGTTAATGATGGAAAAAGTTACGCATTTTATAGTAATCCAGCAGCTTCAGTACCTACAACACAATGCTTAAAATAAGTACATGTTTACCCATTCAATTGAAAAGTCAATACATGGCCAGAGATAAACGCTTTAATTTAAGTTCCTTAGTAATAGCCAGTTTGAAATTAATTTTTCTTATCTAATTAAGCAGTTAAAGAGAGAGGGAAACAGACACTGAAGCTTTCATATAATATATCATCGCACATGGAAATGGAAAATATTCCATAGCACCGACCTACCAATCGGCAGCCACGTTTAAATTTCGGTCAAAAAATAAAATTAATTTCGGTCCATGAATATGGATATTTATTTATGATACCATAAACATTAAATTTATTCCTATGATGAGCGAACTGTAACTGCACACTCGTGAAAGGCATGACCAAATACCAGCAAGAAGTCCCGCAGTAAATGATGCAAATGAATAAAAAAGAGGAAAAACCACTAAGACACATAAAGTGAAGTGCATTACTCGTTTTCATTAGGTTTCATATGAGAGCAAAATCTAAAGAATCTTCAGGATTTCTTTATTTTTGCTAATTGAAGCAACGTTCTGAGTTTAAAAATTCCAGATGAAAGTCCTAAAGTTAACTCAAACAATGAAGTCTCTTAACAAGCCAAAACTGGTTATTATGATGTTGAATAAAAACGAACGTTAGAAGTTATAAAGTAATATATAGTTCAGTTCACTATATGCTAGGAATAAAATTAGTAAATAATTTTAAAATACGGAAGTCGAACTTTTTCATAAGAATTCCTGAGGCGAACTTTCAGATGATTCGAGTGAATTCAGTTATAGGTTGAACTCTGTGGTAAATCAAACAATTTCACTCTGAAATTTTAGACGGGAAATAAGTTAGAATTATTGTGTGCTCAAAACCATCACGTAGTACTGAATTAAAGGTTCAGATTATTACCAATCCAGCCCGTCGTTTTTCTATGTGAAGATTACACAGTATTGCTGCTTTTCGGGAAAAAACCTTAAAATTGTTTCCAAACTTAGTCTCAATGCTCAAGCTCCAAAATATGTACTCTACATGAAAACTACAAATTCACTTGCGACCGATTTCTTTCTTTCAAATGAATGAGTTGGCTGGAGGTCATGAAAACTGGTGACCTTTGAATTAGGTGTATGTTCTTACACGGCCCAGCTTCATGTGGGCAACTTCAACCCAGGTACTGGAGGGACAGGTATGTTGCCACGACGCACGACATGAAGCATCACCCACATTCTGCTGTCACTGCTACGCTGTTTCGATAAGGCGACGCGGTTTACACTTCTGACCAAGACATTGCAATGACTGTGTCATGCGGCGTTGTGGGCTCCCACACATATTCTACAGTCAGATTTGTTTGACTGTATTATCTTAGCTTATTTGTTTTAGTGAGTTTAAGATACGGAGTATGTCAGACTGACAGCTTCTCAAGCTCCCTTGCAATACAGCATGTCGACGTCCGCTGCTATGACGCTTTAGCAAACGCTCTGTTTAGTCCGCAGCTTGTTAATACTCATGCTATGTTCCGTCATTTTTGATTTTAATGCGAAAGAGTGAGTTTTGTCTCTTCTTTCTATTCGATGTCATTAGTTGTAGAACATGCAGAATAGTTTTAAATTGTTCGCTGTGTTGAAATATCTATTTTGTTACAGGCCTTTTCATTCGAAGTTGATTGTTAGTCTTCTTGTGATAAAAATTCAAATAAAATGTTACAAAATCTAGAAAAATCAAAGGATAACTGTTTTAATGACAGCAATAGGAACACTCGGACGGCAGGGTGCTAAGGACGCAGGTTTGCATGCTCGTAGAGCTTGTCTAGGCAGCTGGATGGCATTGTACTCGTCTGCGCGAATGAGTAGAAGATTCGTCAGAAAACTGAAGTTTAGAGGTTACAGGTTTATCTATTTCTTTATTTTTGAGCAACGGGAAAAAGTTACACGCAGCATGCGGTTTATATATATATATATATATATATATATATATATATATATATAATGTGGCTATAATGATTACTGTATTCCTTGTTCAACCACCACAGCAATATACACACATATAGATAAAATTCTATTACACTGGGTTTAGTGGTAAGGTAATGGAGAGACAAAATTGCGCTGTGACAATGATATGACTAAAACTGAAGGTATAATGATGAATTCTAATTACATGTATACCGAATGAAAGTTGAAAAAGTTTACAGGTAATAAATAAATTTTCAAGTGCTAGGGATGAACCTCGAAATGATTAACGATTAATGATACTGAGAGTGTGAAGGCTGAAATACAGTCGTTAGTTGTGAATGAACTTATCCGATTACAAAAAATCGAGTAAAGATTTGGTACAGAAAACACAAGATGGCATTTCTCTAATTTTATATATTGGTAAATATTCGGAAGTAAGAATTGTTTGGTTTGCAGAAAAGATTTGGCACTACTAGAGAGGCTGGACTCTTGAAGGACGGGGTCATGGCAGCACCAT
>VCRD01000694.1:141423-198043 GCA_006783055.1 Trinorchestia longiramus | reverse complement strand
TCAGAGTTCATCAGAGAAGCGTCGGATATAAAAGCTTTATGACAGGCGTCCTGGCAAGACAGATGATGAGAGTCCTCTTCAGTACCAATGGAATCTTGATTTTTTAATCTTAAATTCTCTATCTGTCTTTCAAGTCGACCCAGAATTGATAATAAATCCTGTTGTTCCTGCGTAATATGAATGCATGTCGTAACGATGGACATAATTAGCAACAATAATAATCATATACATATAATTCAAAGATCATTGTTACATACAGACCAGCATTAATTTGTTCATTAAATTTTTGACAATCATTTGCACTTACTAGTATGTTTGGATTTATTTGCTTTTGTTGCATCAACAAATACTTTCAATGATCTTTCAATGAATTGTCCTAATTTTTTTAAAACCTAGTCCTTCAAAATTTTTGATTCTGTACGTCGCAACATTACAGTTTCATATAATTTTCGCATCTTTATAAGCCCGTAATCTGAGGTTTACATTTCTGCTTGAGAGGAAATAATTCATGGTGTATTAATAATGTTACTTCACCGAACTATGACATCAAGTTTACTTTATATATTTCTTACAATCCTGTTTAGCTTCTGTAATAGGAGTCGTATTGCACAGATATTAAGCCATACATTTCGAAGCCATTGAAGCAATCATCGGGTTCACGTGGGGAATTTTTGCATACTCGGCACAGCTCAAACTTCATTTCCCTTGCGTGCAAAAATAGCACTCAACCTGTACAGATTTGTACTGGAACCAAACAGTGGAAATTATCCGTGTAGTCGAGAATTTCCTCCTAATTAAAATATTTTTTACGGTTACCTGCATTTTCATAGTTTTGATTTTTCCTTAGAACTTATAATTTTATTTTTATTGTGAAATAAAACTGTCGACATTAGAATAAAACATTTAACATTAGGTTTGTTATAATTACTCTCATAACTAGAGTATGAAGAATATTACACACAACTACAATAGTAAACTATCACTGAAAAATAGTTTGATTTTGCTGTGAGACAACCGAGAATCAATCTTAGGATGAGGATACGCCTTTGAGATGCATAGAAACCTCTAAAATCGTCAATACGTACGAAGAAATAATAAACCCATCTAATTTATGATAGTCCCCTAGTAACGCTAACGACTAAAGCCCTCTGAAGTGGTTGTAGTGCGGTAGAAAACCGATTAGAGCTTTACTTCACTTAGGATGAAACAAGTAAACTTCCTTTTCTGCTAGAATTCTGAGAAACTAAAGTTAACAAATCAATTTTGTCTTAGTAATGTGCAAGTATCGGACGCTCTTTCTCGTATCAAACCCAAGTCCGTAAATGAGCCAGCGTGATAGCAACCATTTGTTTCTGCCACATGACTCCATTTCGAGCTCTGCTGACCGATGACTTTGTTAGGCTCAGGAGAGACTTGTAACACTTCTAGAATTAAACCAAACGTAAGACATTCTGAAACTGTTCTTGTGGAATTCTCAGTGATGCTTTGTGCACAGTGATGTGATATATTTTTGTTTATTCTGATTACACTCATCGCCTTTGATTATTTCATTGGATTTTCTTTTTATTAGTTTATCTATGATAGCTGAATAGATTTTGATGCACGGTTGATGTATTTCACTGAAAAAATATTGATCTAAGCATATATATAGTCGTTACTTATTTAATAACTTACTTGGAAAAAGTTTCATTAATTCGCTCTATAGGAGTAAAAATTCTGAATGTCACTTGTTGATGTGTCGTAAAATAAACGATATTTTAATGTATTGTAGTAATTAGGACACGTATCTCGGATTAAATATATTCATATTTAGTGCAATGTTTTCCATTTCCATTATGCATAACAAGTAGTAACACAAACTATATAAATTTAATTTCACTCGAACTACTAGCTCACATTACAACATAGAACCTGAATTTTCTCCCCGACTGTGAACTTTTAATTCCTTGAAAGAAGAAATGATTGCCACTGACGTTTGTGGCTTGATTACAGAAGTAAAAATGAAATTCAAGTAAATTATTCAAATCTATCACCTAATGCTAATGCATGTAAACTTCATACGAATATATTTCATGGTCTGTAATTGAAACGACTAATGATGAGCCACACGAAATTTTAACTCAGATACAAGTGCTTTGACCTCATGCATATCAGAATAGGAAGTTCCTAGGAATTTATTTGAAAGTATTCGACACAAATGAGAGGAATGAATTAAAGTTAGAATTTTCTCAATTGCAAACTAGACTTTGAAGATGTAAGCGATCCGCGTTCTCAGATGATAGCGCTCTTACAACAGCTACTGTGAGATTAAAATCAACATTGAATCTAGTTCATCACTAATGATGAAAATGAAGTCATCATTAATAATGGAAATGAAGTCCTTTGACTGGAACATTTTAGCTAAAGTATTCCTATGACGAACGTTATCTAAAGTGTAGTATTTTGTTGGGTAGTATTTTACATTAAAATTATGAATATGATGTATTAAACTTTTGTTCCCATAATGTATGTAAGATATATGCACCTTTAGGGAGAAAATTAAGGTCTTAAACGGTTGTGTGAAAACTGTACGTACTTTGAAAAATCGACTGTTGATATTTATTCTATATTCATTTACCATTTGTACGAGGATCGTTTATTTACTATCAGAAATAATGTCGTATTTTTCAGTGATCTGCAATTCTAGCGAGCATAACTGTTATAATCTTTTAGAACTGAATTATATTACGAATTTAAAACTTTTCTTGCAGGTTAGGCATTATGAAGATTTACATCTAACTGAACGCGATAAGGAATTAATTTTTAAAACATGTTTCGAAATTCTCTAATTATATGAGAATGAATCTTAAATTTCATCGAAAATAAGGTGCCGGAGAAGACAATGTCACTCTCAAGGAAGAAATGCAATAAAATAAATTCTGAAGTAAATTTGTTGCTATTAACTTAACCTTCAAAACTTGCATAAAATAGTAACTCAATAACTATCACTGAGCAAATGTGTAAAATGATGCTACTGAAAGGCATGTCGCTTGGATATTCTAATGCTAAAATAAACAGCAAATGTTTGTCTATTTAATTCTACACACTCTTGACTCCATTGTTCGCAATTAGTATCAAAGAATTCGTCACTGGCATTAGAAGTTCTGCTAAAACATTTGCAAGTACTGAACTATGTTTAAAATAGCGCTTCGTTCTATATTTCGCAACTGAATTAGGAGGTTGGTTGATGCGGTCAACATCTGATGAAGCCATCGATCAACGGAAGAAGGCAAACCACCAAGCAGCGGCGCAAATCACTTTCCCCAACCCAATAATTTGTAGTTAGCGAAGTCTGCTGTCAGCGTCTCGAGGCAGCAGGCGCATCGCTTCATTATTACAGGTCTATAGGAAAGAATTCTCGCTCCTCCAGGTGTGAGGTAGAGAAAAGTGGTAGCACATCGCACTTTAATTTTGACGAATTACTGAGACACAGATAGCTTTTGGAGAACCATTACCAGGAACTCGACTCGAGGAGCCATGATAGCCCAAGCAGGGGCTTCTTCCTCATCTTGCTCACCCCCCAAAAAGGGTACTCTATAATTTCTATAGACTATCAACATTCCAGATTCTAGATTCTTATAGGCTAAGCAAGACATTGTGTTATTTAATCCCATTGTTCATTACACTTCGATGGCTTACAAAGATTTACAGCTCGTAGACGCTGGTGGGTTTCAATCACATGAAATAATAATAGAAATACACAATCCATAAAAAAGAGTTCTAAGTCTTCAGAATTTGGAGTTGTTTGTTCATGGCGATCAAAGTGATAATAATCTTTTATCAAACTTACGTGCTAATAATGAATTTTTTGAATAGCGACTGAAATGTTTCACTGTCAATCGCTTGTACTAAACTCCTGCATTTCATTTGATGAATTTTTTTTCAGCTAACATGTTTGAAATTGGTATCTTGAATAAGAGTAACAGAGAAAAAATCTATGAGCATCTGAAATAAAATATTATTTCACGGCAAACTTGTGGCTTCATTCGAACGACAGTTAAAAATTAACGTGCAGTTAATTTAAGAATAAAAACAAAATGATGGTGACTAAATTTTCTGCTGTTCTAAATGTAGCATTGCGTTTAAATATTACCTAATACTCATGTCAGAGATACCCGTTTTCCCTGAAGTTCATGTTAGAGATACTCGTTTTCCCTGTAGTTCATGTCAGAGATACTCGTTTTCCCTAGAGTTCATGTCAGAGATACTCGTTTTCCCTAGAGTTCATGTTAGAGATACTCGTTTTCCTTAGTACTCGTGTCAGAGATACTCATTTTCGTAAGTACTCATGTCAGAGGCAATAGTTTTCCCTAGTGCACATGTCACACACTCGTTTTCCCTAGTGCACATGTCACACACTCATTTTCCCTAGTGCACATGTTAGAGATGCTCGTTTTCCTCAGTGTTCATGTCAGATACTCGCAATTAGGCTCAACTGAGCTGCCCTCTTCTCGCTGCTCGTACCCATTTCTTACTTATATTCTGAACGGTATTCATACGTATTCATTCCATGATTAACTTTAATACGCTTTTTCTAGAAAGTACTTCTGGGCTCCAGGATGGAAAACACAGCTGGAGGGTGGGGAGCATATAAATCAAATTCTTGACTTTAAGGTTTCGGATCGTTCTTCCGAAGGGATCAGTTTAAAAGCTTTTACATCATTTTGACAATACAAAGAATATTTTCCTTGATATTAAGGATACTAAAACGAAACTCTTATGAGATATAAACATTTAGATAATTAAACTCGGTCAAGAAAATAACGATGAATTTACATGGCGCTTTATGCATTGGAATCATTTAATGAAAATTAGCTTTTCAGGTATATATTAACTTCTTCACTTCTCAAATCCTCAGGCCATCATTCACATGTGAATTATTAATTTCAATTGCACAGCTAACGTATGATGTTCGTTGTTCCGGCGCAATAATTATGGGGTGAGCGCTTTCTAAATTTTAAGTTAAAATTATGATACATATAGGCATTACAACTTTTAACTGTTTCCCTTTCACTGCCATGCCTCTGCTCAACTGGTGCATCTTTTAGCGTACATAGAGTTTAATTCTTATTATTGACCTGCTGAAGTTAACTGAAATTGTTGAGCTTTAAATCGATGAGAGTAATGTATTTTTCAAGTGTATCTCTCTGCTTTTGCTGTTTCAAAAATCAGGTATACGGATGATGTTGAATTATTTTTCAGAATAAAAAAAATGTGGCGTACCTGCTGCAGAGTGAAGAATTTTTTTGAGAACGACTCTACATTACTCGTTATTTTGATTAAGATCAGGCCTTGAAATATATTGAACGTATTTTCTGTAGATTAGAAACCTAATGCAGCTTTTAGATACATTCAATTACTAATGTAATAAGTGAAACAAATTTTTCTCTCAAAGTGGATTCGAATGCTAGAAATATCAATAATTTAAATCCATGTTCATCTGCTGCTAAAAAAACATCTCTTTCACATCCTAAAAGTCAACCTTCTCCGGAACCCACCGAGTACATTTGTTTTGTTCAGGAAAGCTCCAATTGAACGGACAGTATCCAGACCGGTAGCCAGGTGGCCTAATTGAAGGTCTGACAGGCCTGTGCAAACCAATCCTCAAATTTCCTGACAAATTGGTCAGTCTGCCTGTCAATATCCTAGGGAATGACGTCCTGTCGCAAGCATTGAATTCTTGGGCCACAGCATTTTCTTATGATGTGTACATGTCATAGATGAGGCTTCAGTGTCCAGAAGCATCCCTGCTGCATCAAAGGGATGTGTGTTTACTTGCATGCAAAAAAATTATCTTGAAACCTAGAGATGAGTGCTCCTCGCAGTTGGTAAAGTATCTTTGATGGCACAAGAAGTTGTGTGTATGTGTACTGGCTGGTGGAAAAGTGTAACTACGGACACTAAAAGTTGCGTGTGTGTACTTCCAGGTGCGCGTGGATATGTGCAAAAAGTGTCTAGGCTTGTTTCAACAACTTGATTGAGTTAATATGATATAAAAATATGATCCTATTAAGGGTTCACACAAGAAGAACCATTTGACTGAACAAGATGAAACGTGTTGACATTTATGCCTTAGAATTACCATTTAACTATGGATGTTTTTTGAATGAAAGTAAATTGACTCTCGAAAAATGTACTTCCCTGTACATTCTTTGCTAACAAGAAATATCGTTTCTGAATGTAGGGGGAGGAGGAGGTAGAAAATGGATGAGTGTTTCAACTTATGTACGAGATGCATTTGTAAACAAATCACTTAACTTCTTCTGGTAGAAACATCAATTACTTAAGCAATTACAGACGTTAAACTAAAATGGGATGATCTTGGGAGCAAAATTTGAAGTATGTTTAGAATAACGTAGTATTTATTTTGTCATTTTCTTATAAGTTCTTTCAGAAACTGGAGAGATGGTTGGAAAAAGATAGGCATTAAGTGTTTTTTAGAAATAATGCTACCAACTAACTCAGTTATTATCTCTATTTTCATCATGACATGCTACCTTCTCTTACCATCATCATCAAAAGAAACATGTAAACGTGCTGAAAAATTTCTCCAGTATTCAGGCACCCAAACACTAATACACTTAACAATTCAACAACAAAAAGAGGTAAAAATTAAATGAGTCATCTTTATATATTCAACGTAGATAGCGGCATTTCAACACTCGTCGTGGTATTTTAAAACTTGTCTCAGCATTCCAACTCTCGTCTCAGTATTTCATCTCTCGTCTCAGCATTCCAACTCTTGTCTTAGTATTTCATCTCTCGCCTCAGCATTCCAACTCTTGTCTTAGTATTTCATCTCTCGCCTCAGCATTCCAACTCTTGTCTTAGTATTTCAACTCTTGTCTCAGTATTTCAACTCTCGTCTTAGTATTTCAACTCTCGTTTTAGTATTTCAACTCTCGGTCGCATTTCAAGTCTCGTCATCTCGCTTTCATTGTCAATACTGATAAAAATGGTAATCAGGACTTTTGAGAATTCCACGCATACAACACGAATATTATTTGATGATAAAACATACATGTATATTGAATTCAGTTTAAGGAGATAAAATTTTTTACCGTACAATAAATTGTGGGTGAAATAACAGCCACCTAGAAAAAAAGAAGAAAGGGAACTTAATTATGACAAAAATTTTCAAATAAGTGACTGAGACATCATGACTCATGGAATGAAAGCAAATACATAGTTTTATAATGATTAATTATAATTTATTTTCCATCATACGTCCTTGGATTTTCATTAAAATATTCGCCATGAATTCTTCACGTGACCATTGGAAAAAAGTCGTCAATTAATAAGAAATAAAATCTTACTTTTTATAAAATAAAAAGATGCGTACATACAAAGTTGATAACTTACCAAATAATTATACTACTTAGAAATAGTACAATAAAAGATCTTGCTTACCTTCATATAAATGTAAAGATTTGTTGTACTGTTCATGGCGGCTGAGATCGTTTGGCCACACAGCATGCACTCATATTTGAGTTGAATGCTAGATTGTTATTTTATTTTAAAATATTTTTCATCAAAAATAGGGTGCACTGGCGTCTTTTTTATTGTCAGTACTTAAAAAGGGCGCGGAACGTAAAAAAAACTTTCAGAAGCCATTTTAACAACAGCTAACTCGTACGACGAGCAATAAAAGTTTCAGAGCAGTTCCGACCAGGGCTGCTTGAAGGTTTTAGTGAATAATAACAACTAAGAATCTCAAAATGAAACAAATGAAACGAAAACGCAAGAAATGTTTCAAATTACTAAATAATTGACCAATTTTTATGTCAATAACCTTTTATGCATCATTGTAACACATTTCTAAACTCAAATAATGCGCTCATTGAATATAGTATTTCTACATCATACCAATTGTAGAATTTTTTAGAGTAAAACTTACATCACATAATTTTATCTCAACATTGTTCAGGTATACACGATGTTTTAACTGTTATTTCAATATATTCTAACACACACAGATCGTGTTCTATTACTAAATTCCTTTTCTCTACATACATAGGTAGAAATTAAAAAATGTTTATTGTCCCATCAAAAAGAATTTTTTTCAGTGTTGCTATCGTATAAATTGTATCCTGTTATCAGTTTAATTGTCGGGAAGATTTCCAGTGTGTACAGCAAGTGTCAGCAAGCAGACATTTCGAATAGAAAAGATGGTAACACAAGGCATGTAATACATTGCAACTGTTGTGCTTTTTTAAAATAATATTTACCTGAGAAATGAACACTCGAAACACGTAGAAAAATGAGACAATGAGACTAGGCTCAGCATTAGTTTGAACAGTAATGGATGACGAAGACCACCATCACTTGTTTCTTTTGAAACATTATTTCAAAATTATGCAGATTTTTTTCCTAATGCGTACGTGTCTTCTAAAATAAGTTCTCTTTCGGTATTTCATTGTTTATGTCCTGCTTTTAATAAAATATTAAGAAATTTAGATGGAGGAGCAATGGTAGTGTGTCATCCTTAAATTAACGTTCTCAGCATCAATTGCCTGAAACAGTTCTGAGTTTTTAAATGTATCATTTGACAGAAACAGGTCGAATATTCACTTCATTAATAGTTTATAGGAGTTTAAATTATAAATTCATAAGTGCTTAAGCTCTTTGTCCGATCAGAATTTTCCTGCGGTAGTTTAAAACTAATCAAGTTTGTGCTGTTACTTGCCACTGCCACACTACTCTCGAACTGCACAGCGGTGGAGAGCAGCCAAACAAAACGTGTTTCAAATACATAATTTGTACATGTGTTTGAAATGACCATCGTAAATTTTATCGATCCAAATATCAATTACTGTGTGAACTAACATTGAATATTGAAATAGTAACTACTTCTGATAAAGTCGTAACAAAAGTAACAAAATTAAGATTCGTAAGCAAAAAGTAACACGTTTGTTACGAACGTTGCAATTCTGGCAACCCTGGTTCCAACCACTCCTCGAAAAATCATCCTTAACTGCTTGTCGAGCTGTGGACATAACCTAAGAGCCGTTGCATTGCAACGACGTTTAACACGTTTCAAGTGTCGTGTTTGGACGTTCAAACTCGTTTCAAGCATCGTACCTAGACGAAATATTGTTTTAATGTATTTAATTACAGTATTTAAATACACGTTTTTAAATGTATTTGAAAATACTTTTTCATACACACAAATGTATTTTAATACGCATTTAAATAGTGCCCAACACTGTTGATAATGTATCCTTTGGGAGAGAGGCCCCACCTTTCTGACGTCAAATCTTGTTTGCATCTCTATATCCGAACAACACAATTTCCGCAAAATTTAAGCGTGCTGAAAGATGATATGGTTTGTGAAGAGGTGTTTGTTGTGATCTTTATCCATGCATGCAATTTCTGTTGCAACAACATTTAATTGTACGAGTACGAAGGCTGATACCCTGCGTATCTAAGTCTTTGGCAACGTCTTTCGACACAACTCTTGGATTCATATGGACCTCGTGACATAGTTTGCGCACAGTTTGTGGTAACATTGTCTCTAACGCCTAGACAAAACCACTGGTGTTTTAAACTTTTCAAACCTCTGGATGACATATTGTACAGTATATATAAGTATAGATAAACATTTTAAAATAACCGTGTAACTATTGCCGGACTTGAGAGTCAACAATATTTTGCCTCAAATCAATGCTCAGTCTTTTCACGAAACCATCCCGTCGTCAAAATGAGAACGACGATGATGATGGTTACTGTACCATGTTATGTTCGTTACTAACACTTTGTAGAATATTCTGATAAATAAATACTTAAAAATGCCCTTCAAATAAAATAAAAATCTGAATTCCTTATACCTACATGAACTGATAAATTTAAAAGTGATTTTATTTGTGCAAATATTTTTGTTAATTCATTTTTTGCAAGACGTTCTTATTAAATTTGTTGAATTAAATCTGTCACTATGAAAACTGAGTTTGAATTTTTTATGTTCCTAAAAACATTTAAAAAGTTTGGTCACAAGTGAGCATCAAATTCTAAGAAATGATTTAAAGTACTGACCATTGGGGGGTGCACGAATAATTTATTCGCTAACTGTATGTATCTTCATGTGCTGCAAAATGTTTTTCTCGAATAAATTTTTTAATTGATGCTGAAGCCCATCGAAGACTTTGATTGGCAAAATTTCCTAAAAGTAGAAACAATATGCAATGTAGTCTTGCCAAATTGCACGTCCGAGGCGTTGCATGCATAAGGAACTACAGTGTGGGGCAAAATAATACAACACGTTGATTAAATCGCCAAATTTCACATTTATAGACCACGTACAATTACGAAAATTGAACTTTATACAAACAATAATATAAATAAAGTTAATAATATATCTAAAACCCACAAATATTTGATAGAAAAAATACATAGGAACATGTATAATAAATACGTGAATAAAAGTTTACAACACATTTCAAGATATACATACATTAATACTTCGTTGCATAGCCCTTATTATTAATTATGACTTTGAGACGTTTATAGTAGTTCACAACCAGCCTTTTACAAGTTTCGGGCGTAATCTTAGTCCATTCTTCAATGCAAATTTCTTTGAGTTCAGTGATGTTATAGGGACCTCTATTCTGAATCTTCAATTTCAATTCCCTCCACAAGTTTTCGATCAGATTCATGTCCAGGGATTGACTCAGCCGTTCTAAAATGTTTATCTTCTTCATCCTCAACCATTCCTTGGTTTCGTTTGCAGTATGCTTTGGATCGTTGTCTTGTTGGAATTTCCATCCACGATTTAATTTTAACAAACGAGCTGAAGGTAGGAGTTACTCTTCCAATATTTCCCGATATTTCTTACCATCCATGGTTGCTTCAATGACGTGAAGTTTACCTACCCCCGATGAGCTGAAACATCCCCACACCATGATTGAGCCAACTCCAAACTTAACAGTGGGTATGGTGCACTCTGGTTTATACTCTTCGTTTTGTTGCCTCCAAACATGGTTTGTGATGTTTCTCCCAAATAGTTCGATTTTGGTTTCATCTGACCACAGTACTGAGTACCAAAACGCTGCTGGCTTGTTCAAATGGTCGTTGGCATACTTCAGCCTGGCCTTGACGCGACGTTTCTGGACAAGAGGTGTCCTACGAGGGGTGCAGGAGCGAAGACCTTCACGGCGTAGTGCCCTGCTGATGGTTTGTTTGCTGGCTTCGATCCCAGATGCCTTGAGATCATCCTTCAATTCTTTACGAGTAGTTTAAGGCATCTGTACTACTGTTCGGACCAATTTTCGAGCAGCACGGTCGTTAATCTTCCGTGGACGGCCAATTCGAGGCTTGCTGAGAGTCGTATTCAGGCATTACCACTTACGTATTATGGTTCCAGGCGAGGCTATAGGAACACACATCTGTGCACTTATCTTCCAATATTCTAAACCTTCATTATGGAGCTCCTCAATACGTTATCGAAGGTCTTGGCTGATGCCCTTATTCATACTCATGCTTACGACCTTTCAGAACGAGAGCTGCTGTACCAATGACACGTTATTGGAGATAAATGCTGACGAGAGTTCGGTTGCCAAATAGTAAAATGTATTAAAACATTCTGGAATAATCTTACAATAATTTTCATGTATAATATCGAGAAAAAAGTCGGTTATTGTAAACTTTTGTTCACGTATTTATTATACATGTTCATAAATATTTTCTCTATTAAATATTTGTGGGTTGTAGATATATTATTAACCTTTTTATACTATTGTTTATGTACAGACTAATTTTCTTAATTCTACGTGGTCTGCAAATGTGAAAACTGGCGATTTAATAAACGTGTTGCATTATTTTGCCCCTCACTCTATGAATGGAAACCACAGTTATTTAAAAATATTTATGAGAGCGTGTCTTCTGCACGAAATAAGTAAGAGTGCATGAGCACCTGCATGAGAACAGACTATCAAAATTATTTGTTCGGTATTTAAAAAAGTTGTGGCCCATAGTTTGCTAGCAAATTTTTAAACAAGGAATCGCTTACTCTATTGGTTTGGCCACCTGCATGTGCGACAAAGTTAATCATTATTTGATTGCAAAGGAAGCTATAAACATTTTTCCATGTTCTTCTGATATTCTTCCTTCAGATAATCATTTTACATATTCCTAGCATTTGATAATCAGTGAAATAATAAGCAAAAGTTAGCCTGAAATCATGGAGAGCATTCGGTACTGATTAAAATGTGATTTAGAGCAGCCAGACAGATATTTTTTCAACTACTTGTGAAAATGTTCGGATATTGCAGTACATTTATACAGCACCAGATTTCAATTGGGATGAAACTAGTACTAAAAACAGTATAATTAATATAAAAAAATTCAAGGCTGAATGGTTTTGCACACTGGAAAAAATTTCCTTAAGTTATCAATATGTATTGAGAACAAGCATAGCCTCAAATCTTACATGTTATGCGATGTTGGGCGAATCACAGCTCTGTTGAAGTGGTGGTGTCGGTGCACCACATGAGAAGTGAGAGCTTTTGTATGTGAATGCTAGTAATAAGCGTACGTACACTAAACAATGTTTCTTGTTTTTTCAGATGTGATGACAATAAATTCACTCATAAAAAATCATTTTTCCAATGTACATACATATTTTCATGGGTGTGAAGACTTGATTAAATTAAAATCAGTGATACAGTAAAAACTCTCCCCGTTATGATTTGGGAAAAACATATCTAATCATATCTTGTTTTGAACTAACGTTCTTTAACATTGCCTTACTTGTGCATGCAGCGTTACTTGTGTAATACTCCCGCTGCAGCAGCGTGATTGGAGCTCGAGTATCAATTTCCACAAACTGATCTGAAGATGGCGAGACATTTTGGCGAAAAATAGCAGTTAAGCTGAACTCGGCAACACAATAACGACGCAATAAAAACTTGAAAGACTCGGATAGAAACCAACTTTCCTGTCATTAATTTTGGCTGGAGTAATTACGTATGGGCTGGTTGTGAGAATTTCTGCTTCTGCGATTGTTGTTGTTAAAAATGACAACTAAGATGTGCAATTACTGGTTGTTAAAGTAAAATAGGAGCATAAGATATTTTATAAAATTATTCATCTTTCTGGCACACTATACCATATCACTAACAGCTGCCGTTAATACTTTTTTCTAATAACTATACTTCACACAGCAGTTTTGATAACATCGTGGTCTCATTCTTGGGTAGAACTAAAGGATTTTATGGACGCATGGAGTTTAGTTATATTATTAAGAATACATGGGGTTAAAAAATAATGCCGTGGCAGTTTTAGAGGTAAATAAAGTATTGAAAATTGCGTGCCAAGTGGTGCTAAGTCAAGACAAAACTGTGATTGATGGCTTGTTGTCCTGCAGAGTATACGTTCGACTCCCTCATTACTTTTTTAACATATTTCCTTAAGACAAAGCTGCTAGTATCACCTCATGATGTTCGTTGTTTACTCAGTTTTCAAAGAACAGCAGCTTATCACAATTTCACAACGAGTCTTCTTCCCTAGTCAGACTAAACTGACTATCCCCCGCTGCTCATCGCTCAGCAATTTGTGTCCATCATGATTATCTTCGTCATCTCTGCTGATAATGTGTTCGAGTAATGCTCCTCTTGTGTGCGTTTCCAGATGAAAAACTTTTCTTCAACGTCCTCCTATATTGGACAAATGCTCTGAACAATGGATGAAAGTTTACGTCCATTATTTATTGAGCATGTACAACGTATCGCTTACTAGAAGCAAGTTTTTCAAACATGTGAGTTTATATCCTCATATGTATCAAATTATGTGATAATTTAGAAGAACTGTTTATACATTAGAGCATGTTTTCTCGGTAGAAATAGAGGTTGTGCAACGAGCATTTTTTTCAGAGAAGTGATTTTGTTCAAAAGCAAGCTTTGTAATTTCTTAATTTGAATATTTGAAACAAACGCTCCAGAGTAGAAGTTAAATCTATCCGTGCTTCCTTGCTAACATAACAAGCGTAAAGATATTCTGACGAAAAATCTTCCATTTCATTTTTAAAATTCAATTCAATTTATTGCATGTAATTTTAAAATTTATTCAATATCTTCAGTAAAGTTTTACAAAATTTAAATGCAGTAATGAAACCTTTGGAAAGGGAGGAGTATGATGTTTTATTTCTGACATTAGTTAGTTTCATTCTTCCTCGTTAAAAAGATTGATTCAATTATCGATAAAGTTTGTTACGTAAATCGGCTCCAATTAAGTAGCGCTTTTCAGCGAGTGACGATAGACCTGCCTTAAACTACAGAAAATTATAACCATATCAATGAAATATGATCCATATTGCTAGATTATTTTGTCGAACGCACTTCTGTGAGCATTAAAAACCATACTCTACTTATTCTCTGTTTGCCGCAAAAAAAATAAATTCAAGCGATTCAAATCAGCAGTTAGCAGTCTTTTGTTGCGTCTCTTTTGTACACATAGAAAATATATAAGCAAGTTCTAATAAGTCGAAGAAATATCAGCTAAATTAAAAAAAATACCAACTCTTGTAATTACCGCTAAGCAACTTTCGAAAATCAGTGTGTGTGAGGGTGTGCACAGTCGTGCAAATTTAAACATTTTTTACTAGTGGATCGATTTTTATTTTATTTGCAATTGACTCCTTTCGATGGTGTGCACAGTCGTGCAAATTTAAACATTTTGTTACTAGTTGATCGATTTTTATTTTATTTGCAATTGACTCCTCTCCCCTTGAGGTCACTCAATAAACTGACAGTACGCAGTTGCTGTAATCGTTTTTCAGTAAAGCAGAAATGAGTAAGAAATTGCACCTTTGGATGACAACCATGGGAGCTATTAATCTTTTGGATAACTGGTAGTGATTTAAAAAATTTCTGGGAGGTTAAAACTTGACTATTTTTTTACTGTAATCGAAGAGTAATTGTGAAAACATTACCCATTCAAATCGGGAGTGCACCTCCATTTGCCCTGTTATTTTATTTAGTCAAGCGGATAAACTTTCCCATCTTCTTCACTACTGTCATCCGTCTTTTACGATACGATGCGAAGTAGAAGATGAATTTTATATACCATCAAGTTAAACAATAGCCTTATTCAACACTATGTACTAAAATATTGAGAGCAGACTGGACTGTTCATCAAAAAGCGAACAAGCAAAAAATTGAATTATCAGCCAAATGCTTTGAGAAGATTGTGTACTCGGCATTCTTGTTAAGAAAGCTCTCTAAACTAATAAATGTTAAAAGATTGTAGAGTACAAAAGTCACAATTAACTGAAGAAACATCTAAAACTTCAATTTACCAATGCTTTATTGATCACACGAACTACGTGAACAAAAAGGTTGTATGTTAGACTGAGGAAGATAGCCAATAAATCAACTAGTTTGATGAGTGCAAAAAACATTCATAGTAACTATCACGTTAAGTGCTCGGTGGGTGGGACCCATTTATTTCGATGCCCAATGAGCGAAACTCAAATGAAAGATGAAGGAAGAACGCATGCAAGTCGATAAGACTTAAAGGTATACGTTAGTCATCTGGAATCCTATTATAGATACTTTGAAACGGTGATAATACTCACTAGTGTTTTACTGACCTGGTCTGGCCTGTCTTTTGCATCAGATAGAGAAATTTAGAAATAGGCAGAGGCCAAATGAAATAGATTTCTGGATATATGTCTCGGATATTATATGATCTCTTTATAATAAGTGGAAAACATTTTACCGCATTGATTATTTATAACTGATTGTTGAATATCATTCGTGTACTGATCACATCACTGTGATGATGTGAAAAGAAAGACAAGTGTAAATTACGTGAAACAAAATACTCGAGTTAACCAAAAATTTCAAAATACAACCGTAGAGTCGTCTCCTACCTTACAGAGAGTATGACAATTACCACACTATACACGACTAGTAAAATTGTGTGAGGTCAATCAATCTCCAACAAATCTAAAAGATTCCTGCAGCACTAAACTACTGCATTTGGTGGGTTTGACGTGGATTTGTCTGATTGTTTCATCAAAGATATTGTGTTTCGTCTTCGACTGAGTCTCGTTTTGGGAAAGTACTTTCGTTTTACTGCAGATTATTTGGTCTTATAGATGGTTTTATGTTCTGTTCGCAGTTCCGTAGATGGATCTAAACTTCAGTTCCGCGAGTAAAGTTGCACAAACTGCATAGTGATGATATTGTATGAAATTAAAATGTTCATCTAGTCAATTAATGCTCTCAGGTTTCATTTTAGTGCGTATATTACTTATCTGGTCATTTTTATTTCAATCCATTATTGTTTAAATGTCAGATGACAGAGCAGATTTTCTGAAAAGATCTGTTAAACTTCATTTCATACAATTTTAATGTTATTGCCAAGATAGAATGACTAAAACCCTTGAAATTGCTGAGCAGATACAATAGCTCTACGAATTTTTATTTTATTTAGTAGCCCCTGAACTTTATCCAACGGATTTTACTTGAAGTTTTTCTGCGTCTGTGAATTTTAACTAAGTTGTCGAACATCTTTCACAGTAATTGATTGTTTTGCGACATTTATTCTCAATCTCTTGAATGTTCGTGCACAACCGTAAACAGAACAGTATTCCACGTGTAACCAAGATTCTTGCTCATGTAAACAAAGGTGCTTCTACACGTAACTTGCGCTTAAATATATAAACCGGATGAGAAAAGAACCTATCATTGTTCCGTGGTTCTCTGGAGAGATCACTATTAGAGTAGTTAATAGCCCGTCAAAAATGCCACCGAGCCACCCCATGCTGTTTCGCCAATCAGCGGTAGCCGTACATCCGCCCCAACCAATGACGACAATTGTTACATCCGCCGTCCTAACGCGTTCTAAACCTGTTGGCTTCCGACACCCGTTGACTTGACTAGTTCGGTAGAGCACGGGCAACAATTATTTATCTTCCAGCTCTGACAGCTTGTAGCTCATTGAAAGATTCATTTGAATTGTTCTGCCTTGAGGTAATTTGTTCGTGCAATGACTGCGGTTGCTCAGAACCTCGTGATAATTTATATCAGTTTCAAGTTAAATTTCGTTTAACGCAATGACCTAGTATCGTGGTACATCTATGAAAGTAAACAAAAAATGATATTGAACAATACACTCATTGGGAGGAACTTCCGGTGTCTTGCAGGTACGCAGTATCGGGCAAAATAATGTATGCTAGGAGTGAAGGTAAAATGATAATTTAAAGAAATTTTCTTTTTCCAACATAATGATTTATTGAAAAAATAGGTGCATTGAAAAAAATTGTTAGCGTCAAGGCGCATCACTGTTATCAAGACAGTCTATATTAATTCGAATGAATCACTTCACGACTATAAATCAATGCGTATCTTAATCTGACAAAAGTGCTTAAAATCCTTGAAAATACATGAGAACTTTCTTCAGAGTACCGACTGAAGTGATTGTTCACGGTTGATCCATCATGTGCGTTACTCACTACCGGATACAAATTATTGCTGATAAATCCCGTTTAGTTGTTTTATGTTTCGCCGAGTAAGAAGCTCCCATTCTCATTGCGAGAATCAACTAAGTATTTCAAGGAAACAAATGAAATACACAGCAAGGATGGGAAAACTGATGAGCTCCATATTTTATGGCTTGTATGTTGGGCTTGTGAAATGTGGTCTTCAGAGGCCATTGTTCCCACTAAAATTGTAGATTGTGTTTTATTCAAAACAATCATAATCTAATAACATAAATTACATTAACACTCAGACCAGACACTACCACGCTGTAGGTAAACAATGAAACTACGAGAAAAGCTTCCATGCGTGCCACCATGTCTGCATTGTATTTCCCAATTATGAAACAAAGCACGTAACTCCGTACCATAAACTTACCTAAGAATGCTCAACTACTGTATTTATCAAACTTATTTGTGGTCCTTTCCTCGAGAATTTAGTGTACTGTAAAGAAACGTACACTGGGTCACACAGGTTCAGCAGAATTACGTCAGAGGGAGAAGAATCGCAAAAAACAAGCGATCATTTATATTCAGCTCTCAGGAGTCAGCATTCCTGCAGAACGGTACCAATGAATCCACTCTCAATTCGCTTTGCATATGCATGTCCTCGTTAAATTTATCTGGTAAATATAGTGCATAAATTTCCATATTTCAAAATAAGTTGTAGAGTTACTAACTTGTTTTAAGGTATTTTAAGTCTGAGTAATTACTCTCGAGGATAGACCCACTCCAATTTGCCGATATGTAATAGTTGGATTATCAGTTTCGTTCTCATAAAATTCTAAATGACGTTCTAAATGAGATCAAATAGGTGATACATCGCTTCATTTTGCTGCAATTAATCACAAAGCAGGATATTCTGACAGTAATAAGCGATTTGCGACCCACAAACATGTGTACGAGACCCACGGGGCTGTCGTGACCACTAGCGCACTCTAGCGCTTCTCTATCACTTGTAGTGTATTTTACGCATGATTTATGTCTTGCGAACATTTACTCCGCCATAATTTTCTATGTGTATCCTATAATTACAGATTTGTTTACCTCAAGTTCATCCATCTCAGTTTCAAATGAGTTTGACGTGGGGTGATAGTGGTTTTTCATTTTTATTTACTTATTTGAACATTTATGGGACCAAAAGATGTCTTAAATGGATCAGAGTTTTAAAAACGAAGAATTTCTTCATGGAGGAACAAAGAAATGTTTATTATTAAATATTTAATTCCCCCAAAAAATTGATTTACTTCTTTGTTAGATTCCTATTTTGATCAAGAAACCAGTGTCGCATTGTTGTAACTTTGAACACTCCAGTAAATACCTATCGTCCTCAGATCTATTTCTTGTGAATGCTTACTTCGTAGGAAACAAATATAGTACATGTAATAAAAAGTTTATTTTAAACAAAATTATTTCCTAAATTTTTTATGAATTTCGCTTTGAATTTTCTCCCAAGCCTGTTGATCGTTATGACATTAACTTTTTGAATAAGTTTAAAGAGTTACGAGGATAAAAGTTCTCGAATGGTACAGGGTGTCCCAAAAAATGTATGCATTTTCAAAAGGCTGTAGTTTGTCGCAACGTATACTGGATAGAAATTTTTTTTAGATCTTGCTCTTTCGAATGAGACCTGTCCCAGCATAGTATTTAAATTACGGCAATTTAAAATGAATGTACACATTTTTGGGGACACTCTGTAGGTATTCATTTCGCAGATCTGTGTCATGGATGATCTACAGTTAACATAAATAACTGTTTTGCAGATTAATTTTAATCCCTTAACTTTGTAGTAGAATTTTGCAGTATACCTTGAAGTACTTGCACATCCAATCTTAAATAATGCAAGGTAGGTAGCTTTCATGCTGCTGGTTAGTTAATAATTGACTTATCTAAGACTAGTCAGATGATGTTGTGGTTTAAGAACATTCCCTTGGTTGAACATGAGTTTTGTTCTTACGTTGAGACATTCCAACACCGCAAACTGTCTCGGACAATTATCTCAAACCGTCGTCGAATAAACAAGAGCAAACGTAAACTCCAAGTTTTCGATATCTTAAGCTAACAAAATTCCACTCTACGGAAGAGGCGACTTCAAAACCTCACAAATCTTTTCTTCTGGACCAAGCACTAATTTATCAGTGTATTGCAGCATTTATCCGACGAAAACACGTCGATTTGAAGAGCACGATCTTTTTATCAGTGTTTAAGCTCAATGAAGCCCGCTTTTAAGCTTAGACTTATCGTATCAACGATACGTTTAAGCTCAAGATGCTCGCTTAAAGCCAAGTCTTGTCGCATCGACGATACGTGACGAGAGCGAAGCCCTGTCTGGCACACTTTTATTGCCTCGCAGCCTGTTTAGCGAGCCCGAGATCATCCGACTAGAATAAGTTCGTAGCCCACTTAATTTATGCTGTCATTGAGTCGAAGCAACGTTTGGGGCTTTCTTTACATCTCTGAACACACCTTTCACCTTCAGGTACATAGTTAGCATTCTAGTTTGGTGATAATTGTGTGATAAGCATTATTTGGAACAGCTTTATTGAAGCCCTGCTCTTGATAGAAGTGTGCACAGGCAACATTTGCGAGGAGATAGGTGGCGGCGGCGGATCTGTGCTTAGTAGTGCTTTCCGTTGTAGCAAGATTGGCTCGTTGCACACTTGGAACGTAGGTGCCGCCTTCACCGTGGGTAGAGACATATGAGTCACTCTCATACGAGTATGTCTGCAAGTTCTTGCTGTCTCAATGAAAAAAGAGATGCCATCTAATGGAGTAGTCAAACATGCAAAATGTATGCTGTGACATCGACAACAGTTATCACGAGTCTCAGAACATCCTGTGTAGCATCCAATTGCATCAGTGAGAGCTAACATCTGAACGTACACAACAATGTACACTCGAATGGATTTATAAAGTTTTGAGTATCAAAGCTTCGAGTAATATCGACAATAGTCTACAGTAATCCTGAATTCTCTATCTCATTGAGGAAAAAATACATATGTCTCAATCATGGAGCAAACATTTCGATTCATTATAAAGTGCAAAAATTTCTTACCTGGATTAGATAACAAAAATAAGAACCCGCAAACCAACTCTCTATAACTCTGGTAAATTATGAAATTTGGACCAGTCATTATCATTTTTTACTTACGAACTATTTTGAAAATATTATTGGTTAAACTGACTCCTTACCTACGATGCAGACGCTGTGCGAGCCTTCGATGATGAAGGGACTGAACAAAGAAGCAATACTAGTAAACAAAATCTGTAGTATTTGTGAAGTCTTATAAAGAATGTAGAGAATGTAAACTGTAATGAGTTGTCAGTACCAAAAACCTTCTACGGACTCTGAGTTAGTTCAATTGACATCTTGAAATTTGTTTTCTTGAAATATTCTTTTTTTTTGCAAGAAATGTGTAGCATAAAAGATTGCAGGCGCACGAGTCTACCGCTAATTGTCTAATTTCAAAGTTGTTTCTACTTAAGTTAAGATTACAAGGAAAAGATGAAGCTGTACGTGGCAGTGTCGGAGTCTGTCTGCTATTGCTACCATATTTCAGAATACAACTTAGATCAATATACGTATGGGCATAATTTCTAGCCCTAAGATTCTATCAAGGAATTACGACCGTTATATAAGGAGGAAGAATAAATAATATGTATAAGATTTAATAATAATTTACAGTTGACAAAAACAAAATACAATGCTGGACAATACCTAATCAATGAACAGGTTAAATTCACAGAAGACTTGCCAGTGACAGAGCAGTCAGATTCTGTAGGAACAGAAACTATGTTTAGCCGGCCCCCAAAGGCGCGTTACTAAATATCTGACTAACCACAGCTGCCTACCTAACTTCCTATTCTATCTAACCTATGCTGAACTGACACGGGTAAAGGCGCTGTCGAAGAGGTCAGGCCGGTTGCAGGGCAGAAGGATAGCACCCTGAAAATCTAAATGGAAGTGACTGATCAAAAGAATGACGACAAAAAAATTGCGTGCAAGAACGTGGATCTGTCTACAGACAACACCACACTATAAGGTGGTTGTTGTACAATGATAATGACAAAATAAATCAATTTTATTTGGAAGTAAATGTATGATTGCTTTACTGATAATTAAATGGAAATTTTTCAGAATATCAGCTCTAAATTAATATTCTAAACGAAATAAGTGGATCAACTGCTGCACATCTCGAATGTTCTTCATTCGACCTTAATTCCACCAACTTTCCATGCGTTAAGATCGAAATTATTATAAGGAGTTATAATATTAAATAAGGAGTTAATTTTAATAATATCGGGAAGAATCATGTTACGAACATCACAATGAATGATTATTGGTGACTTAGTATACATACTGGATGAGGAAAGTTTTGTAGGAAACTTCAATGATGCTTGGATAGTAATCCACATTGAATTTTGTTTAAACCGTTTTTGCCCAAATTCTGAATCATTTATTCGATACTTTTCTTCACAATGCGCGAACAAAATTATCTTGAAATCGAAGAATACAAAATTTTAAATTCAAAGAGATTTCTTAAAGTCTAATTTGCCATAGATTTTGAAATATAAGCCGTTAAAAAGAGGATTCACAGCAATCGATTCGGCTTAAAAATACCTACTATCATACATATAGTATGGTGGGTGCTAATGAGTTAATCTCGGGTATATATTTAATAGGAACACGCTTATACATGACAATTTCTAAACATCAAAGACAATCCTCAAATTTCGTTGATTTTAACCACAGGTCTTGCAGTTTCGTTGTCTGAAAGCTGTTCATTTCATGTGGCTGTGTTTCAAATATTGAAGAAGTATCACTTTAAATAGCAACAAAGCGCATGATGGATCGTGAGTAAAGCATGAATTTTCTAACGTGTGTAAATTATAATTTTTTCTGTCTATTAAATAGAAAGAATTTATTTTATTTTATTTATAGAAGTGAACTAAAGCTTAAAGGAATTTCAGCAGTTTCCATGTTTTGTAATATGTATGAACAAAGAGTTGAGTTCAAATTCACTTTTTTGTTGGCTGGTTGTTGCCAACTATTCCCTTTGCTAACTTCTCCTTTCCGACAGAGGGACACGGTGCGAGTTTACATATTGACATGGTTAATTTGACACTTTAATTGACGGTAACCCAGTCATTACTTTTCTCCTTAGTAGCTGCTAATAAAAGCTCGATACTACGTGCATTCTTTCTGAGGATTTCCGGGGCCCATCTTGTTCTCCATAATATCATTTAGGGAGAGTTTTACATACCAAGGCAATATCATTGTAACGTTGGTTAATGGGAGCAACAAGAATGCACTAATTGATGTCCAGTCCCGTGAAAGGATGGCGTTCTCATTGAGCTGATAATTGAGCAGATTATTGTTTGAACAGCTCCGGCAGCCTCAATGCTCGGACGCTTCAGTGTCGGGCAGCTGGAAAAAACTGACTCGCAAATATAATAGAAGCACGCTATCATACGATGTAGAAATCGTGTCGACCATCGCGAGTTGAAACAGGGATTTCTTCTGTGTTGATGCATGTGTACAACTCGATTTGGTTATTTCTCTTCTCTCAAATAGTAATAAAGTGTTTGAAATTCACTTCAACCTTCTTTTTTATGTTTTTAATTGCTTTAGAAATTTTGCATGTCAGATCATTCCATTTTTGGTTGGAGATTTCATGTGTGAAGTGAAAAAATAATTTTAGGAATTTTATAGCTGTTCAAATTACAAATCGAAGACATATGAACTATTACCTTCTATTGGACCACGGTATTTGTAGCCATATTCTATTTTTTCAAAATTTTTCCTAGCTTTTTCTTAACTTTTTATCACTTTTATTTGAAGCGAGGCTTTTTATGGAAAAATGCAATAATTGAAAATGAAGTCAAATCATATGTCAAGTATTTTTTCTGCTAGTTCACATCGATCTTGAAATGTTTTTCGGATGTTAATCAAAAGCCTTCTTGATTAGTAATCGAATCAAAACTGGCAATGATTATACATATGTAGTCTGTTAACAATGTACACATATTTATACTTAAAATTCTAATAAATTTAGGTTGTTTTATTGCTTTTACAGAGCTCTAATGAACATGAGAACTTAATGTAAACACGATGGTTTCTTCTCAAGGAAAATATTACCTGTGTTAACTGAAAATTACAAGGCAAACAAAAATTACTTTTACAGATGCCAAGACTTGTCATTCTTTCCTTCTAACGTATGAAGGCCCCTTTCAATTTCATACTAATGTCAATACCTTTTAAGGGAGACATTTGTTTTAGACCACAGCGAAAACTATAACAAGCAAAAACTATTGCCAACGAAAGTTTTCTGCATTGCGATAATATGAGAAAATAATACCCGTTACTTACACAAAGAATATCTTTATTTTTTATATTATAACACAAATGAGAAACGTAAGTGAATAGATTCCCGTTTTATTAATAGTTGATACTTTTTTACTGATGGTTATCAGTAAAATATATAAAAAAGAGAATTGATGTATGAGAAAGGGAATTTTATACCACACACAGCCGAAGTATTAATTTTCTTCACTCATGCTATTTAAAATGTACGTTGATTATAAGCTCTACGCAATCTTAATGCTCACTTCTCTAGCTCATTATATGAGTATTGCTAATCCATTACATACTTTAAGTGCTTTTGTACGCATTAGTGTAAGTTGCGTGCTCATAGCATCAAGGACACTGGAGTGAAGGGTGTTGAAAAGTGTCATTTAAAGTTAACTAGTACCTTAAATATTTAGTTAATCAAGACATTTCTGAACGCTGATATTTCTACTCTGTTTAGATGATTTCCGACTTCCCATGATCCTTTGTCTCGTGAGCACAAATGACTTGACGAGTAATACTATTTGTAGTAATTACTGGATTTTTAATTATACCTAAATGTTAATTAGTAGTCACACGTGTAATTTATTACAATCTAGCGCCAAAATTGTAGTTTTACGAGTTGATGTAAGGTAAAGGCTAGAAGCGACCGAGATCCTGTGCTTGGCAGAGCGCGTTATCGCTTCGCAAATTGCTCTTCAATGTATCTTGATAGGGGGACGAAGAGGGGCAATTGCGGGAGAGTGTGGGGAGAGTGTGGGGAGAGTGTAGGGAGAGTGTGGGAAAAATGTAGGGAGAGTGTAGGGAGAATAGGGAGAATGTGGGAAGAGTGTGGAGATGAAAAAGAAGAAAGTGAAAGGAAGTGTCGAACGTGTAAGAATAGAACAGAGGGAGGGAAAGAACTGATGAAACTTGGGACTGGTATTACTATATTCAAAGATACCAACGTATAGAAGGGAATCATAACGTAGCCATAAAAAGTCCCAGTACTATTACAATGTTATTATAGTTTCTAATTAATACAATTATTTTTCCTTGAAACACATCAGAATATACTCATTGTCACTACCACCTTGAGATGTTTTTCCAAGTTTTTCAGCGTGAAGATATACGCAAATGTCATCACTGAAAATGTGTATGTCTCACTCCTAATTGCATGGGCGTCCGTCTCTTTAATGCTCCGTTTATATCATCATAGAGTGACATATCAGCTTGTGGATCCTGAAAAGCATTCAGAAATTTAAAAAATTAGCCGACTTTCAGTATGGTAAACTATTTCCTTGGATGCACAAATTAGTTTCCATTTCATCAGCATCCGTTCTCATTAAAGCGAGCCAGAGAAAACAATCGACCTTTAAAGGAATGAATTTTATAGTGTTATTTATGTGAAAAATACTGAGTTTAATGTTCATTCTAGGTCACATATTTTGAAAAATGTGATGAATAGGTAGGAGGTAGAAGACAAAATTATTTTTGGAGAGCCTCAAAATATGAGTCTAAGCCAGTACTTAAATTTATTTTTATGCAAATTTTGAAACATTTGAACAAGAAAATTTGCCCGTGAGAACGTTTTGGCATTTTTCTGCACTGCTTGGTTTGCTTGAATTTGCTTCGAAGAATTTATGTATGTACGTTTGTGGCAGAACAGTGTAGCAAAATATTTTTATATTGTGAATCAGCAACTAAATACATCAGTTGTATTGAAATCAAATCCTGAATCAGACACTAACTACATCAGTTATAATGATGTCATATCTTGACTCGTCTGAATTAGTATATATCACCTTCATTTCATTGGCAGTGAGGTTTGTGCGAACATAACAGAGATATATTCTTTTGTGAAAACATAGCATACGTATTAGTATGATGCCTTAGTGTACTTCAAATTACCTTCTACACGTTAATATCAGTCTTATTATAATTTTCTATTTTAGTTCGCAAATTTTACTACTACGAGTATACTTCTTTTAGCAACTCCTTGACTGCTCTGGAATATTTTTTAGTGTTTTTCAGTTCTTTGGGGAACACCAGAAAACACTGAGACCCAAACTTATCCTGTACCGTTTACGACCTATACGACTTGGGTGAAGCTACATTTCTGCCTAGAGAATTCCACTGCATGTGCTGGAATGGAAGAAAGAATTATACTTCGAAGGGTTTCTTACACTCTTCTTCTTAGCAGACGGCATGAGATTTGAGAAGACGGTATGGGACTTGAGAAGACGATATGGGACCTGTGTAAGAGGGAATGGGACTTGGGTAAGACGACACAGAACTTGGGTAGCAACCCAAAAATGAGCCAAACGGCTCGTTCCTATTGCCTTATTCTATTTTAGTGTGCTGACTCAGGCGTCTGGCGGATAACTCAGTTCTTCCGTAAGACTGGTTGCTCCAGTAGACGCAGATCAGCTGTTTTTATGCCGAGTGAACCATTGAGAATAAGAGATATGATACTACGACTAAAGTCATTAAGAGGATATTCAGTGGAAATTTTTTGGATGCATCTTATATGGATTGTGTTGTAATAAAAACTGTATCATTATAATTTTGGTTATTTTTGTTGCATAATTTGGATATTTACCGATTATTTTAACAAAGAAAATACATTCATTTTGCATATGTATATCATACTTCATTGGTCTTCCAACTGCATTGAAAAAAAGAATAACTTCACAGTCCTTCATTTCAAATTAGAGCTAAATAGCATTTGTCAAAGAAGATTGCAAACATCTGGAAGAAAATAGAGCACTGAAGCCTGAAGATTGAAATATACAAAACACAAATCTCAAGTAAAAACTATGGCTTCTCAATCTGTTTTTGAATTGAAATTTGAAATAAAAAAATCCTGTCATCGTAACCCATGTAGAGACCTTTTATAGTTTATGTTGAGTTGAATCCAGTTGTGGTAGTGTTTTAATATGCGTGATGTTTTTTCATGATCCCATTACAATCGTTAGCACTGATGTTTTGATCTCTTAGCACTATTGAAGTTCATTGATGAACATTCATGGGCAGGTATCGCTGGTATAAAGAGCTCACAAGAGTGTATCAATTACTGGCATGGAACACGAGACGATAATGCTTTCGAGAGACAAGGCGATTCCATGTAGGGGCGAAGTAGACAACTTTATCACAGATTAGCACGACATCGTCGACACGGGGAGACTCTATCGACAGCGACTATGCAATGTTGCAGATGAAAGCAAGAGAGGGCAAAGTTCGCACATATACTAGGATTCTTTTCCTGACTCGGAGAGACTCAAGGAAAGAATTGACCATACGAGTTATGTAAGTAAACTTCTGCTTGTTAAGATTTGAATGAGAGTCTGTGATAATTTTTCAAAGGAAATCTCAATTTCTTTTAAATTTCATTTTATTTTAGCCATGTTGTCGACAGTTAACTCCCAAGAACTAGCTGCCAATTCAAGAAGCAAGAGATGATATAAACTTGTTGTTTCTGACACGTTTGATCGACAGCTTGACTGTCAATGAACGTGTCATATTGTTAGACTTTGAATTTACATCTTTCTGTAATGAAAAGCAATCAATTCAACGTTAAGAATATTTCATTCAAGTATTATTTCGATACGATTCGTATTTAAGAGAATTTTCATCAAATCAATAAGGGATCGTAATTTACAGTAACTTATGCGGTGGCATTTCATTTTATTCCAAAGATAAACCTTCAACTTAGACAAAAATTTAAACTAGAGAACAGCAGTAAGCAAAAAAGTATTTAAAACTGTAAGACGTATACAGTTGAAAATAAACTCCATTTTACTATTCATTTGAATTAGGAAAATTGAACGTGTATAAAAGGCTGCACCCCACGTTTAAATTATAGGTTTACACACACATGTATTCTTCTCGAAAGTGTGTAGGCAGGATAAAGGATAATTTTTGCAGCCACCGGAGGATATAAATATTGAGCAGAGGTGTAGCCGTCATGTAGGCCGTGTTGCACTGGCAGCGTGCTGCCCGATACCAACCCATTAGAAGGCCTCGTTATCGCTGGTAATTTGTTCAAGTCGGCCACTAGACGACGAATACTAATGCGGAGACCATCTTAATAGAATTAAGGTTGCCTTCACTCTTATCGAGGCTATTTAATGCCAAGTAATTGGTTTTGGTGATCTCCCTAACCTTGATAGCTAAAGTCAAGCACCACACACTCAGTGCTAGTTAAACTTACCTCCATCGCCACGTCGGCATTGTCAATGAAACCTGAGAATAAATCTGCAGCAGCAGGACTGACTTTTAAGGATTTCTTCTCGAGGCAAAGATTGATCAGCATGATTAGGAATCATCATATGAAAATAGCATGACTTCATTAAGCTCAATTTAGCTATATCTGTGCTGATTGCTAAAGCCGTAAAACCTGATTGGGTGAGTTATTACTACTTTGCGTAGTTGCCTTGATCTCGCTTTCTTGAATATTTAGTACAACAGTACATCAACCGAACTTTGTGACAGCTATTTGGTTGAGGTTGCTTTTACCGGAGGTCATTCGGCCTCTGAGAAGTGAAGGATCAGATTGTAAACGAACCTTTTAAAAAACTTTCAAAAAATACGTTCTTCCAAAGGCAAAACTCGCTTAAGTTTTGAAGGCAACTTCTCGTGTAGCAAGCTACACACATCAATTGTGTTGGTGACAAGAAGCTTAGAAATTCCCAACAACCTGAACAGGACATACGACTCGTAAGTCCTCCAGTCACATGCAGGCGAACGAAATTTATTTTCGATTAGCAATAAGCTTGTTTGTTCGCTACTTTTCCCAATGGATTGCTAAAATCCACAGCTATTATGGATGTGGAGTCTATTTATATCAAACAACTTATCTATAAATTTATTTATAGATATAATACAAAATAAAGGACGTAACGTAGCATTCATTATGAGAAAGTACTGACTCCCTTAGGGCCATACAATTGGAGAGCAATAAACTAATTTGATTTAAAAAGATTCTTCATCATAAATCTGAGGTATTTTGGGGTAAAATACAAATTTTTGTACTCTTTCTGTTATTTCCACAGTTGTGAAAAGCAATTTGATTTGAGATTGATGCCAAAATAACCATTTGTAAAACCGATTCAGAACAAATTTGCCTTCGAGAACGATAACCCCTGAATACCTGGTCTGCTTTCCCATAACTTAAGTTATTGCAATACTGATCTATTTTTAATAAATGTTTTCCCTCCCTTCAAATCCATAGGTAAATGTATTAAATTTAAATCTTGTAGTAGAATGTTTTTTATACGTAATATTTTTGATGCTGACAATTTGAAACTAATTTACTAGGGAAGTAATTTGCTTTATGTTGCTTCAAACTGCATTGCTTCCATCCACAAAGTTGAATTTTTTGATATATTTCACTGATGTTGAAACTCTAATTTTCTTTCACTTTGTGAATAGTGTTGCTTGAAACCATAATCTTATTTTTATTTAGGTAGTCTGGAAAATTCGTGTAGCTTTTTAAAGGAAGAAAAAATATCCGTAACCATAAGCCACTACATTTTCTATCGACCAAACAAACTATTTTGTTGCACAATGCGTCTCCATCTTTCTTTCAACTTGAAAATACATTCTTCCCAGAATTACGGTGATTTCATAGCAAAGAATTCATCAAGGCATCATTTCAAGTCATCCAAGGAATTGAAATTTTTACTATTGACTATTCTGCAAAACCCTGAATAAGTGGAAATCTGAAGGAGCAATGACTGATGAATATGTAGGGTGAGGTAACACATCTCAGCCAAGCTGCAGCAATTTTTCTCCGGTTTTCAAAAAAACCTGTAGTCTAGTATTATTATCCTGATGGCTAACAATACTTTTTCTGTTTGCCAATTTTGGACGTTTGACTTGAATTGCTGCTTCCAACTCGTCCAGCTGTGAGCAGTATTTCTCAGAATTATTTAACTATTTACTTGCGAGAAGCTCATTGTGCAGAATTTCTTTACAATCCCACCAGCCACAGAGCAAAACTTTCTTAGGGTGAAGATTCGCTTATGAGGTGGCTAAGGAAGGCTCATGTTGCTTACTCCAGGATCGTTTTCTCTGGAAATTTCGGTAAACAATCCATTTCTTATCTCCGGTCATAATTTGCTTTAAAAAAGCCCATTTTCATTCCGTTTATACAATAAATCACAGATGGAAATGCGATCCAAAATATTATTTTCACTCACGTCAAATTGCATCGAAAGATCGTAGCGATTTACGAACTTAAGCTTTACCAGGTGCTCATGAACGGAGGATTTTGATAGTTTGAGACTTTCTGCCAATTTTTGAGTTGTGCATTGAGGGTTATTCAACCAAGCAACTGATCACACATAGGAATAACCAAACAACTGATCACACATAGGAATAACCAAAAACTGATCACACATAGGAACAACCAAACAACTGATCACAAAGGCGTTGCGCGGAAGCAACGCAACAACGGCAGCAATTTGGAAGTCCGACCCTAGTGCGAGTCAATTATCGTGTCGGTTACTTGATGTGCCATAATTATTGGCTTGAAATTCTATCCCAGCGCCATAATTAGCACTCCCTAGCTTAGTGTCTGAGAACTTATTATTAGTAAGACTTATCAAAGCTATCACTGTAGTTTGTGATACTCTATAATCCTTTATTAACTATGTACACTGAGCAATGAGTGTCATTAATCCATGAGATGGGCGAGATTATGCTCTCTGTAGTTGTGGATTCCAATATTAATGGCTAGATTTAGAGATGATAATATCCATTCTTTGAAATCAAGCTCGAGGGAGATTTGCTCGTATTTTAATTTGCGTATTTTAGGACTCGAGACTTTTAGTGCCCGAGCAACTAGCGGGCATTTGCAGCTTGAGGAGCTCTGTGCACGGACGCTTGTTGTTGTAAAGTTCAATGATGTAAAAGAATGCTTCGAATAGGGAGCAGCTTTGCTCTCACGAGACATCTTTAGCGTTTTGTTGTGGCTATGCCGTGTTTATTTACATGATGTGCTACGATGTAGCCGGAGGGTGCATCATGCTTCTTGGATATCCAACGCTCTAAGTTTTCAAGAGAACTGTTCCATGTTCACTTCCACACGAGTATATGCACAGCATCTTCCCTTAATGCCCTTTCTTTATTTGTACTAAATAACTCTTCGTGCATGCTATTACTATGAGCGAATATTATGTTATAAGAAATTCGGGATCAAGTTGATGAAATGGACACCACGCTAAAATTTGGCTTTAAATTCGACAAATTTGCAAACTGTTTCAAACGAAATCTGATCACTTTACCCTAGTGGGCACGCTCAAATTTCTAAATTGCCTTAATTTACTCTACATAAGTATTTCCAGTGTCTATGACAGAAATCCTAGAGCTTTGCACAGCTTAGGACGAGATATCAGGTCTCATTTAGACCGCTTATCTCACTGTGTTATTATCTCAGATGTTTACACGGTGAAAGAACGAACCATCTCAGGATCATAGGTTTAGTCACATAAATCATAAGGAATTACTGTTGTAAATACATTGTCAATACTAGGAGCAAACCGAAACTGCTGTTTTACTCAAGTTCGTATTTGAAATTTACTCGTTCGTAAAAACACGCATTGGTTTGCAGTGGTTGGCTGTCACAAATGCTCGCTCTCTACGGAATAACTTTAACTTAGATCGTATGTTCAAGCTTGTATGCTTACGTCAGTACATTTTACTACACTCATAAACTAGTGTTATAAGTGAATAAAAAGGGTGGATATGATAAGAAACAAGTACGCAAACAAGGGAACTATTCAACCATTGTTTCCTCCTATTCTTTCCGCAAAAGCCCACCAATAAAAAGTACAGAGTGTTTATTTATTTATAAATGAATTAAATTAAAAATCGTACTAAAGCGAAATGCGACTTTTTTCAATAAATTAGAGCTTTTTATAACAACGTTCAGTGTCTAAAATTTCCTTACCTTCCTCTTAAATGAATGGGTCAAACTCGAATCGAAAAATAAGAATCAGGACTTTTTAGTCTAATATATCAAGTTGAACAGACACCCCATAATCAAACTCCATTAACAGATTTGAAATTTTTGCAGCAAAAAACTTTGGTCTCATTTGTACGTGACAATTTATGATATAGAAACAATTACTTGCGGTTGAGCACCTCCGCACCCTCGCTAGTTGTCATACTTCTTCATTGCTGGCTCTGTGAGATGGTGCATCATGTTACCGCACGCCTCCCAACCGAAATATGAACCTCTTAATAGCAGCGATTCTGCCTTCGCAGATCAGCTTTAAGTGTTGCCAATATTATCATGCCATAAAATTCAATAGCGCCATTCATGCCAAGATAAAAAGAAGATCTGCACGATTTCAATTTTATAATGCTGTTGTTTTATGGAGCTTGAAGTTTAAGCTACATTGCCTCCAGCTGGTAAAACTGTTCCTCAGACCTGGAAGCTTAAGTGTAGCGTAACTGAGAAGAACACTGTAGCGTAATATACAACTTAGAGGAACACTATAGCGTAATATATAACTGAGAGGAACCCTATAGTGTAATATAATACTGAAAGGAACCCTATAACGCAATGTACGACTTAGAGGAACATTGTATGTAATGTGCAACTGAGAGGAACACTATAGCGTAATATAATGCTGAAAGGAACCCTATAACGCAATGAACGACTCAGAGGAACATTGTATGTAATGTGCAACTGAAAGGAACACTATAGCGTAATAAACAACTGAGAGGAATACTATAATGTAATGTACGACTGAGAGAAGTGCTGTAGCGCAATATACAACTGAGAGGAACACTGTAGCGTAATATACAACTGAGAGGAACACTGTAGCGTAATATAAGACTGTGAGGAATACTATAACTTAATATGCAACTGAAAAGAGTGCTGTAACATAATGTACAGGTGAAAAGAGTGCTGTAACATAATGTACAGGTGAAAAGAGTGCTCTGGTGTAAAATACAACTGCGAATGGCGCTATAAAATATAATTCAACTGAGGAAGTTCAATAGCGCGATATTCAAATAAGAGGAACACTACAGTAAAATACAGACAGACTCGTAACTACGGAGAGAAATATTTTCTGATATGCACAGTCGCTTTAAACTCCTGAATCAGTTTTAGACTAATAACTATATTTTTGTCCCACACATTGTATAACTGATGGAGAAAGCTCCTTCACTCTTTTAGAACTCAATAAAACAAAGCCTAATGAATGCAAAAGAACGTTTTGACATCAAATGAACGGAATTTTTTTATGTTGTATGAGGTCTGTAGTATATTAATGTAGAGGATGTTTTGTACTCAAAAACATTATTATTATCATCAAGTAACCGAAAAGGACAAAATACCGCGAGGAAGAATGTGCAAGAATAGTGCAAAGTTATTCTAAAGATTTTTGTTTTGGAGACTTTCCTTCTTCAGTGTTGATGAAAATCAAAAATCAAAATATTCTCTGAACAAATTATGAATTAGAAGGTTTGGCAAACCTCGATTACTAATTAATATTTGTCAGATATTTCGCAACAAATATTCATGATGCAAGTTATTTTTCGATTAAAACTTTTACGTTTCCTAACAAATCAAATGATTCAAGAGCTTAATTGAGAAATGCAGCAAAATCTGAATGTACTTAAAACATTGTTTCAAGCTTTATCTCATTTTCGTCACTCATTATATTATTTTAGTCATGAACACGCTTTAGACGCGTGTTCATGAAGTAATTTGTAACTTTAAAAAATGACAACTGTGCACGCTGTTTTCAACTAACCTACTTTTTAAATTGAATTAACCTTTAGAAATTAATTTTATGCGTTGAAATTTTAGCTTTGATAGCATCCCTACATGGTACAACTTGCGACCTGTAACGGGAATTTGTATCTGTAGGTTAATAGCAGACCTTATATAAATTAACAATAACTTACATGGCTTACCAATGACACAATATGGGTCTCGTTGTGTTATCTAAATTTGCTCAGCGGGCATCACATTTCCGTGCATGTAACTTACCATTTATCAGGAGTTAACCGCTAACCAATGTCTATTACCTTACGTGTGTCTGCACTCCTCTCCACCTACATGATACTGCACTCCTCTCCACCTACATGATACTGCACTCCTCTCCACCTACATGACACTGCCCTCCTCTCCACCTACGTGACACTGCCCTCTTCTCCACCTACGTCACACTGCCCTCCTCTCCACCTACGTGACACTGCCCTCCTCTCCACCTACGTGACACTGCCCTCCTCTCCACCTACGTCACACTGCACTCCTCTCACCTACATGACACTGCTCTCTTACTCCTACTGATTCTAACGAACGCAAGTGCAACTGTAAGTGGTAAATGACACAAATAAAGCTGCTGGGTGTCATCTTTTTCATTATATATGCCTGGTTATCTCTGAAAATTAATTCTATCCCACAGAAATTGTGTCACGCTAGAAAATTCCTGGTCGACAGCACCGCCCACATTTAGTGACTGTAGTACATGTATACGTTATTACTGAAAACTTTATTTTCTACTGCCAATCAATTAAAATTGAAATCTTACGATGATTGAATAATTATGATCAACTGAGACTTGTTAATCCCAAGAATTTTTACTCGTGTACAATGAATCATAGATTGATTGAACGACAATTTTTCATCATTACTTTATCAAAAATCAATTCGATACTTTTGTATGCTAGTATGTACTACTTACGTCTATAGTTCATGAAAAGCAAGAATTTACAGATCATCACCAGATCTTTAAACTGTAACTTCTAAGAAATGTCAGGAACAAGTCACTACTGAGCTTCCATCCTTGAAAATGAATCGTTTTTGTAGCACATTAGCTCTTCAATTTCGGCCGTCATTTGCATGGTAAATGAATTTTGTCTTTTGATTCCACGTTGTTTAGATTTAATTTCATGTTCATTGTCTTCATATTATTGAATTAGAAACATGATCAGTACGAAGGTAAAAACTGCACTGGTAATGCATCTGAATTATAACTTTACGTCTATCATCTAGATGTAATGTAACGTTATTAAAAAGTACCGTCTGTCCATGTTACTTTGTCGTAGTGTGCTGGGATTTAGTCAAGATGAACGAATTTAGTGTACATAAAACGGTTAGAATGCACAATCAGCCTCAAACAACAACAAGTGACGAGTTTTCTCAAGTTTTTGTGCTAATGATGAAAATAGTTAAATTAAGCTAACTGGAAATGTAGAACTCACTGTACGATACGCCTATGAGATAAACAATGAGCCCAGTATGTATTTTAATCAGTGTAGAGAATGATCAAACATAGTTCAGAGATAGAACTAACTGCACAGAGCGCCTCCAAAAGTAACAAATGACTAGGCCCATCTAGTCGGTCGCACCTTCTCTCGGAAGTCCAGGAGATCTGGCAAGTTGACCGTAATTATCGTACATCGAAGTCCATTTGGCGGCAGAGGAGAGAAATGCGTGCGTCATTACTGAGTAATTTGTTAGAGATGAACATTACACGCGGTGTTTCAACCTCTTTAGCCCTTGGTAAATGAGTTACTGCAACTCTACGCCAGACTTTCATTGTGTTCACTGCTAACAAAATAATGATGCCGCTCGAGTAAAATTGAGTTTGCTTGCCTCTAGCAAGCGTTCGCATTACAACAGGGAGGACAAAATAAATTGTTAAGTGCTTGTGTAGTTAATTCTGAATAGAGGGGACAAAAAATAATTTTTCCATAATTGCTGGTGTCCCACAAAAAATGAAGCTCAAGTAACGTGTTAAAAAAGGTAAAAGTCGAAAGCGCAAAAAAAATTGGGCTTCAGTAATCACATTTTTCTTAAGTAGGATCTCTGCAAACACTGGCCTCATTACAACTCGACTTAATTCTTTTGTGTTTGTTATGACAGGACAGGACATGGATGATGTAGCCAACACATACCATACACCAGCATGTAAATCCTGTACATACTTTCCGCTCTCTGCATAAAGCGCCCGTGCATCAGTAAAGAGAGACGTTGCAATTTAAGAGCAATTAATGTTATAGGACTCGACAAAATATCTTATCGGCTTTTAAAAAATCAACAAAAATTGAGCTTATATTTTGGACAATTCATTGTGAAATCAGCTGGCCATAATGGATGTGTGTCCAGTCTTAACCTTATCGCTCCCAAAACATTCTGAATAGCGGAAAAGTTACTACTGTGGACAGCGTTACTACTTGTTCGCTCAGTATAAATTATGAATTAGAAATCAGGACTCAATTAACGAGTGTATATTTCAGAATATACCTCAGTGAGTTGCAATCTAATCTACAAGAAATATTAGTAACTCTGCCTTGAAAGAGATCACTCAAGCAAGTAAAGTTGATGTGCCTACATATCGATTTGACTGAATGGCTCACAAATAGCATAACTGCTGGTCAAATACAGGGTGCGGTAACATAACTGCAATTCATAAAAGGAATTTCCTTTTAAAAAAAGGAGTTATGTTGCTGCATCCTTTATATAGGAACCCAAGTAACAAACAGTTATATTCTGAGATTAAAGAGTACTCAAATATATAAAATATTTCCAGCGCAGCAGTGAATTCCACAGAAAAACTTCAAACTCATTTGTGGGTAAAAATACACTTTTCTTCTTTCCTAACCATTCTGAGGCAACATAAAAGATTTTGCAGTCAACCAATGTTAGCAAGCAAAATAAGTGCTTTGAGTAATGCCTTGGTGACATTCTCTCAAAAATTATGCAATTCGTATTTAGCACATGATTCACGGACACAATACGTGTATTCTTTGTATTGCAGATGCTTGCCTTAAACTGGATGTTTATCATGGGTGTCTCACTAACTTATACTGCCAAAGACTTGTAATCATAGAGGATACAGCATGTTTATTGATTTCTATTCAGTAATTGTAAGAACACTTGATAGTTCAACGGAAGGTCATAACTTAAGGGAGGGCTAAAAAGAAATTTCGTATAATTTTGGTTGGAAAGTCCTGTATAAAATGATGTGCCTCCATGAAAACCAGACAATGTTTCAATTAGGTACATCGATCACTTTCCGTGGTATGAAAAATTTATTAGTTATCAGAGCTCATAAAATAGCTTTGTTTTCAGGTAATTTTGAACGATTTAAAAAATATACAGATAGTCCATTCCGGTTATGAACCACAATTTTTATTCTGACGACGAGAACCTGCATCTGCTTGTGTGGTGAGATCATCAGGATCAGGATTAGAAGTGATCATCGCTCGCGGGCCATCATTACTCAAGCTTGCGACAAAAATACTTAACTCTTGCTAAAGAGAAAAGCTCGTCCGAATGGGGAAAAAATCAGCCGTAACTAAACAGCTGCAACCGTACGAAAAAAGAGAAAAATTCTTAACCAGCGTCTGCTTGTAATCATGGACTTTAAATTGGTCGTAAGGAAGGGTAAATGTACCGGCAGTGGTCCAAAGCGACAATTTTCACCCCTTTGATGCTGCTGCCAGTTCTTTGAACACCTCGCATTATAGCAAACCGCAATCATTACCGCAGAATATCGTCGGTAACAATCGTAAGCGAACCCGTGTGATCGCATTACGATCGGCCGTGTAAGTTGATCTGGATCGGCGGCTCCAGCGTGCGGCGATGCCCAAGTCTTGTCGTAATTGTGGTCTCATTGGCCGTCGTGTCAAGGCATCCTCGTTGTAGACTATTGTGCACCATTTGGAGACCATTTGTCGTAGCTCGTTAGCCCCGTCGAGAGCTTCTTTTATCGCTGTCAAAGTAATGATGTTTTTTGGGTCCTGTTAATGGCCTCTTTTGGAATGAGCTTCCAAGAGCCATGAACTCATCGAGCCTCTCTCGGTCGCCCTTTATTTCCAGCGAAAGTAGGCGTCCACTCATCGAGAGCTCTTCGGATGGATTTGCTTGAAGATGAAACCTGCTGCCTACTAAACAATTTGCAGCACATTTAAACAGACAAATCTACAAAATATTTCAATGAGCTTTAGTTAGCAAAGTGCTTCGTAATGAAACATCTCTCGCTCACAGCAGTCATAACACTTTTTTGCCAACGATGATGGTAGGTATTTAGTCAAAACGGATCACAGTGACCTATAACAGTCGACGAATTCCAGAAGAATTCATTTCCAGTTAACCGAGACTATAACTTGCTCATTTGGAATATCATATTGAACGGATAATACCTATAGGAAAAATTAAATTTTCCTGTTTACCGGAGGATTTAGGACATGATGGGAATTTACCATTAAAGTTAAATGTATCTATTTCAGAGTTTAAGTCCAGAGTAAAATGACTTCTCTAGTTTCCAGTTACAGTAGAATCGGTGGCACAATGACCAATTTTACCATTTGTCCTAACTTTTTCCAATTGAATTGTGTTGAATTTGTCGATAATTACAAGGGCTTCAGCTCAGCGAGAATCGATAATTACAGCAAATTGCAGCCATTCCCGTCACCTCAATGACAATGGTTTCCACAACCACTTTCGTGCAGGCCTGGGTAGCGGGACACCGGTCGTCAGGCAACCTGTATCTTGACGCGCTGTTCCGATAGAAGTCTCGAGAAATGAGAATTTTTGTAGGAATGAGTTGTTTCTCTGAGTAATGCTAGGCATAGAAGTGACAATAAGTTAACTGTTGATAGCAAGCACCTACTGATCATTTTGACTAAAATTTCAATGTCTTAGTGATTTTCAATTGAAATCACTTCCTAAATTTTGAAAGACTACTATTTTCCCAACTGTTTTGAACGCTGAAAGTGATGTAAATATTATTCTTTTATTTGTGACTTCTATAAAGGACTGAAGGCTTTATTTGCTAATGCTGCAAATCAAACATAAATGATTACTTTGATTTTATTGATGTGCTTATGAAGTTGACATTAGAAATACTTCATAGATGATGAATATTTTTTATATTTTTTTCTCATATAAAGAAACTGGTAGAATTACTGTATATCTTATTAGTTTACTCTGTAAGTTCCACTGTGCATGTAATAGTAACCCAAACAGCCAAATAGTGTGAGAACTAAACTATAAAATAATTTAAGTAATCAGAAATTGGGGGAAACCGATAAATACATTCCTTATGATTGCTCATGATTTATACATACAATGATACTTAAAGTGTCCCAGTTACGATGCAATACAATTTTCATTAACTATTTCATTTGCCTCTCTTGAAATGACATAGTGAGCGGCTAACAATTTATGTTGAATACCAGGTGTAAACTGGCCTACAATGACATCGTCCGCTGCTCCTCACCACTGCAAGCTCTTCAAACTTATAAAAAAAACTCAGGCAACTTCAATGAGGAAGCGTACCTTTCTATGAAAAAATGATATTCATATCTAGAGCACTAGATTAATGCTGAACTATTATTGAATGCTGCGTAACGAAGGCACTGTTTCTTCATGTACCTTCCTTCCTCTCATTTATAGAACCACTATTATAACATGTAATCTTCTGTCCTTCATGTATTCGTTATGGCATCTACAGACAGTGTTAGGTGAATAAGAGCTCGTGTACGGTATAGTTATAGCACAGAATACAGCAACATAACTTCCTTTTTTCAAAGCGGTTTACTATGATGCTTATTAATTTAACGTAGTATGGGTATTATTAACATTAGCGAAATTCAAAACGTTTCAGGAAGATGATGCACCAACTATTATGTTTCAAGGGCTGATAACAAATAGAATTACACCGAAATTCAAAAGTAAAATTTTGGGTTAATCAGTGGAACTTTCGTCAAAATATTCAATTTCATATATTAAAGTGTAATAATTCAGAGTTCCCAATACTGAAGGATTAAGAGCTTTCCCATCTTTTCTTCATCGTCATATATGTATTGAAAAATCTTCATGCCTAGAGTTACTGCAGGAGGGATAATTTTTAGTTCTCAATAGCCTAGTAATGAATATGCAGAAAAAGGATCAGAGTTCTGTAAAAATACCGTAGTTTTATTAAACTGATAGTCCCAGTGGGTTTGAAAAAGATAATTCTAGTTAAACTCGTAGCTTCAGTGGAGTTTAAATATGTTAGCTTTAGTTAAACAAGTAGCTTCAGTCGGATTCAAACATGGTAGCTTTAGTTAAACTAGTAACTCCAGTAGAGATTTCACAATAGTGTCTTTCTGACGTTCTGAACTAGTTTTGAATTTTTACGGTTGGTGATATTGTTATTCTTTCATTGAACAGTGGTTGCTAGTCTCATTCAATTATTATGCTATCTTGTAAACCCTAATTGGCTCACATACAACTTCAGTGTTTGACAAATTTTGCTCCTGATTTTGTATCTCGTATAAAATAGTTCGATATCGGTACGAAAGTTGGAAGTTTTGTTGCTCAAGTGAATAATATAAAATCTATCAATGATCACGCTAAAATGGTGTAAAAATTTGAGTTACATTTGAAAGCATGTGTTTATTTTTACAGTCCCACCATCAAAGTCAAAGTAGCTCTCGTATCTACTCGTGTTTCTATTTTTCATTTATTGTTATTGTTTTAATTGTTTTTACGCACGAGGGGTGATCAAAAAGTTCAGTAAGCATGTTTGACACTGCAATATTTTCGACACCAAGGGGAGCTAAAGTGGTGGAGCATCGAAATAGCATCGTACTCGAGTGCAGTGGCGGGTGGAAGCGGGTGGTTCAAGCCATGTTGATGGACAGTTCGAACATGATGGGTGTCACTGCAAAGTCTGTTCACGGATCCTAACTGATGAAAAAAGGGAGTCACGGTTTGCCAGGTCTGCCAAGTTATTTGAGAAATGTGTATCTGATACAGCTTTGAGAGACAATGTGAGCTCGTAAACTTTTAGTTGTATGAGCTCATGGGCCGATAACACTAAATAATAATAGCATAATAATTTAAAGTTTGCACTTCATTTTGGTTAAAACTCGTTATTTTTAAAAATTATTCACTTTCCTGTTCTACACACTTTCATTGATGACACAACTAGTGTTCTTCATTAATAACTTTATGAATATTTTACATAAATTGTAGCTTATTTTCACTCGTGCAAAAGCATTCCTTTCTCAAAAATATTGAATTGACGCTTTTATCAAATTACGGTATCTAGTGAATTTTCTGCTTTGCAATCACGTTTTTTTCACAGAAACGTATCTTTTAGGAAAATGGCAGCTGTGTGTCCTCGAGCCAGCCAGCCTTTCACATCCTTTCAAGCTCATCACTTCTTTATCCTCATGTCCTCGTCCTTTCAGGTTCACCTCTTTTCCATCTGTACATCAGGCAACAATCATCATGCTATCACACTTATCAGTTCTGTGCGCGGCTCCTTCGTTAACCCACACCACTTCTTAACCCTCGTGTCACCCAACCATCTTCCTTCGTTTACCCACTCCACTTCCTTATCCTCGTGTCAACCAACTATCTCCCTCCTTTCACGCTCACCACTTCCTTATCCTCGTGTCAGCCAACCATCTTCCTCCTTTCACGCTCACCACTTCTTTATCCTCGTGTCAGCCAACCATCTTCCTCCTTTCACGCTCACCACTTCTTTATCTTCGTGTCAGCCAACCATCTTCCTCCTTTCACGCTCACCACTTCTTTATGCTGTTGTCTGCGTTTGCACAAGGCTGTGTCGGTGGCGCAGGAGTGCGTTGACAGAGCCAGTGGCCCGCCGTTGTAGCGGGTGCACCTGATGATGCCAGCCACAAAGATAACATCTCTAATTAAGCTCCTCATTACGGCGAATTGAAAAATGAATCACCTTAAGATGATGCTGCAAAATCGCCGCCCCGTTCCCCTGCTACCGGTAATTAAAGCGAGGTGTTGCCTACTGAGATTGTCGGGTGGTGGTGGAAGCAGGTTGTTGAGTGAGTACAGTGAAAAAGAGGCAGTGAAGTGAGTGCTTGTCGTGTTGATGGAGGGGAGCTGAGTAAGTAGTAGTGGTGTTGAGTGGATGTGGTGGGTTATTGAAAATTGGGTTGGTTGAGTGACTAGAACTGAAGGTTTGGAGAGTTGTAGAGGATGTAGTGATGAGGAAAGGTGACTTATAGAGGAACAGTAACAGTTACGGAAAGTGGTTAGAGGGTAGCTGTAGTTTTGAAAAGTGTAGGATGAGTTAGTGGCAGCAAGTATGAAGAAATGCTATAGAATGACTCATTGAGGCTGCAAAGTAAAAGTAGCAGAGTGAATTGTGATGGTGATGAAGTGATGGAATAAGTGGTTACTGTGATGAGAGGAAATAGTTGAGTGAATACAAAGTTACTATTGTGAGGGTAGCTGGCGAAAAGAGTGATTACTGAAGGAAGGTGAAACAGTGAGCGAGTGGAGACAGAGTGACAGTCGAGCGAGTGCTTACATTGATGGAAGGTCTACGGGTGTTGATGGTGAAAACTTTCAGCTTCAGTGAGCGGTGCAGTTAGTGCGTGAGAAATTGTTTGTATTGTTGATGATGAGTGGGATTGAAATTTGGTGGTAGTGAGAGCAGAGTTTGTTGAGATGAGCGTCTATAGAGAGATGCAAAGGCCCAAGTGACCAATGCCAGTGAAGGAGGCTGCTTGCGTTTGAATCAAAGTAGATGAACGTTGAACGTCTCAGGTTTGCAAGACATCACTTACATTACTATGCCTTTTGAAAGCAGGATGTGTTTGGTCATCTCCGATACAGCGGTTCAGTTAGAATGTCGTTGTATCAGAAAAGTCAAGGAAATAAGCCCCAGACGAAATTGAAAGTGTGTTGTGCTAATTGGTTTGTCTACCAGGAAGAAATTAATAATGTTTCAATTTGAGACTGCTGAAATCGATTGTTGTACTAGAATCAGGTGTCACCAAACGCGGGTGAAATATTCTGACAAAATTAGGGTATGTCACTACATCCAGACCATGAATGAGTGGGTCACTAAATAAAGTTAAAAAAAGTTATAAAAAAAATTATTGACCTTAATTTTACGAAATGTAGCAAGAAGATCAGAAATAAAGTGGTTGAAACAGTACATGTTGAAAAATGAAAAAACAAAATGCAAGAAGTCGTTAAGAGTTTATAGATTTTTCGATCTTCTATTGTTTTGATTTGTATCCTTTATAACATGTTGTTCAATAGAAAGGTTTTTCCCCAGTTTCTTTTCTGTTATGGTTCAGAAATTTCATTTCGATAATTAAATTTATAGTGTACAACATATACGTTAACGAAGCTGCACGATGTCACAGCTACAGCTCATAGCTTCGGCACGCAAAAAAAACAGTGGGCAAGCCATCGAATCGGAGACAGGTTGCGGAATGTGCTTTGCATAAGGTCTTCCTTTCTGGTATATTTTTAAAGAGAATCAGAGCATCAGAGTCTTCGTTAACTCAACGATCAGGTGTTTCTAACTCAATATTGGGCTGTTCTGTGTTGCGTGAGAGCCTGACGAACGATGCCGACGTGCTGCTGAAGAACAGAGTATCGGCGCATCGTAGCTCTAAAAATCCGTCGTGCTGGCATCTGCTACGAGCTGTATACTGGTAACACTGATGCAGTTGCCTCACCAGTGGTGACCAGTGGTGACTTCACTGCCTCACCAGTGGTGACACTGGTGCAGTGAAACAGCACTGGTGAGGCAGTGAAGAGAGATTTGAAGATTCAATTGATAGAGATTTTGAGACATTGAACATGAAAAGTAAGTAATAAAGTCTGGTCTTTAAGAGGTTGCTTAAACATTACTAAGCCCCGCTCGTGCTTAATTCTTGCGGTGGAACGAGTTTTAACTCTATTATGTAATTAAAAGTTAGAATGCGGGAGCAAGAAGACTGTGAAACCGCTGTTAATGTGAGAAAGTTATTGTCGTATAACAGCTTCCATCCTGCATGATAAATGGGAAAATTTTGAAGTGAGTTATTATTTTAATACGATTTCTTTGCTCTAATGACCTCACATATAATCAGTATAATAACCCAAGATTTATTTGACCCCTGAGCATAATTTGGGAATAATTTTAGAATTCATATTTGACTTTTACTGCAATGAACTTCTAGTACCTATAGCCAGTGAACTTTAATTCTGTTGCCAAGTATAGTGTAGTTCTGTTTTCTGTTTGCCTTATCTATATTCCTTATTCAAATGAGGATCAAAACGATGCCTTAAAGTTAACAAATTCAGTGTTTTTCATGAATCGAAAGTTGAGATTGTCTATTGGAATTCAAATTGCTGGAGAACAATTTATATTTTTATTTTGATGTCGTTTCAGTATTTCTTAGGTCATATGCATTTTGCTACGAAAATAATTTCCAATTTATCTTCACATCCATTTTCTAAAAGATGAGCTGTCATTTAGATTTGCGAGCTAAAGTCACATGCCAAAATTATCACCATCTCTTCGGGTCATAAATTTTTTTGACGCTAAATTTCATGAATATTCGATAGCCTCGACTCGAACAATCTGGTCGATTTCTCTACGAAATCGATTGTAATAATTCTAATTTAAAAATAGCCTCCAGCAACTCGAGTCGCGCTGTTCGCTCCACCACAAAAAATTATAGAAAATCACAGTGACCTTAATATACTCACAAAACCTGAAAGTGAGCCAAAGAAATAAATACATTCCTTATCTGAGGTGTTCATGAAGAGTTTCTATTCATGAAGTACACCGGTAGAATATATTTGTACCGCTTCTTTTAATTCTAAGTTAGGATAAAGCACTGTGATTGATTCCCTCCACTTGCTTCAGATCAGTACCAGAAATCATAAAGAATGTATTCCGCCTCAGGAGCTCCATAACTTTCTTTACAGGCTCTACTGGTCGCCCTCGAACGACTGCTGTTATTTGATAAAAACTGGTAATTTTCCGTATGATTGCCCATAATTTATACATGCAATAGATACAAGTATCATTATTTACAATTTATTTTGATATATTCTATAATGGCCGTTGTATTTGATATTCCATTAAAATTATATAGATTATGCAGTACATTTTTGAGATAACTTAAAGATAATTGAAAATATCAAAAACTTCGCAACAATAAAGTGATAAAATGCAGAAGTTGCTTGCGACGTATTTAGGTGACATTACATCATGGTGAGTAGCGTACGAGCGAACTATGCAAAGTTAACAGTCGAACTTTCATGGGTGAAGTAAGCCTTCTCTAAGAGAGCTCAAAAAAATTAAATGACCTTTTTCGAATTTCTTCAATTGATTTCGCGACATCCGATAGATTTCTATTCAGTTCCTATAAAAATTGAACATGCATAACTATTTAGAATGGAAAATACTTCACACCCATTTAGAACGCTGTTCACAAATGCCTGGAATGATAAGATGATAATGTTTAATCAAAACTATAATAAGCTTACCTACATTGGTAGTGGTTTTAAAAATGGTTTTCACACTCCGAACCTAAGTCTAATGCATTAGTAAGTTCTAATGCATGCGTTGATTTGCAATATTTGTATAAAAGGTTGTTTCGACATTTTTAGTAATTTCTACACATTTATTCACGCTGTATAATTATAACATATGTACATCAGTGTATAATTGGCAAGTATGGAGTAAAATATTAACAGATGGTATAGATGGATGGAGTGTGGCTTTAAGTAGAATAGAGGGTGTGTAGATCAGTTTGAAAATGCTTTGAATGTAAGGGAATCATAATTAATTTTTTGTGTTCTAGGCCTACAAATAGACTTGAAAGTGATGGAGTAGATGGAAGAAACTATGTGGGAAGTTTTGTGTTTGTATGAAGTGAGTCAGAGGCAGTTTATTGCAGTGATGAAATTGTATGTAAATAGTCAAAAGTGGATCAGAGTAGGAATAAAGTGAACGGTTTAATTGTAATGCATTTATGGTCTAAATGGGATTGAATTATTTAATGTATGTTACGAATGTAGGAAAGAAGTAAATGTTAGCACTTGCAGCAAATGTCTTGAACTCATAGGTACAGATGACACTGAAAATGAGCGGAATCATTCACAAAGGCGAGTTAAGAATGCCTGTTTTTCTCATTAAATATCTTCAGGTTTTTTACACTCGCTGATACTCACGAGTGCTTATAAGTTGGTGCTATTCTGGTCATATGATCAAAATTTAAGATAAGTAGTGTCAGTTTACTCTGCTATTACAATGTAACCGCGTTTGCTCTAGCAATAGTATACGCAGAGAAGGAACAAACAACATTGAACCAATTTTACTGCTTGGAAAACTGTTCGGAGCCAGAAATGCATTGGAAGTTTATAGCCAATCTGCAATTTGCATCAAACCCAGAAGCCAATTGTCGAAGAATGTTGTGTTGCTGCATGATAATGGAAGTCCATATTTGGCCAGCTAAACGTTACAACTCTAGAAGCAATTGGAATTTAAGGTCCTGGAACATCTTGCCTGCTGTCCAGATCTCCATCCATTCGACTGTTATCTCTTTGGATCACTTAAAATGCCTGTCCAGATCGGTGTTTTTCCACGAATCAAAAGTGGAAGAAGCAGTGTATGACCCGTTGCGCATCGAAGTGACAATTTTTTTATTAGGTGAGGAGGGAGGAAACGCAAGCTTTTGGATCGTTGTAGTAAGCGTTCGGAAAAGTATGGAAACTATGTAGATGACAGAGATACCTGTTACTCCTGTTGTAGGGGAAATAAATTAAAACAAGACCAAACTGCAGAAAATGATTTTTAATATCACACGTATGTTGTGGTAATGATGCAGTTGGTGAATTTATTTACAGAAGAAGTGCCATTGATTGCTCTTTTATAACGGGAAAAAATTGTGACCAAGGATACTGGCGAGTTTTCTCATGTTCTCGGAATAGGAATGTTTCAGAAATCAAAGAATGTTCGATTAGAAAGTGATATGTCCAACAGATGCTTCGAATATTTCTAGTCGTCAATCTCTGCAAATGAAAGGATACTGTAGAATTTTTACCCAATGGATAGTAAAGTAGTATCAGACATTCCAGCATAGGAAAGACCCTGGTTTGAGTGGGCCAGAGTTTGCTTGAGAGTTAGAATATTATTACATGTTGATATGGTGTGTGTGTCACTTCAGAAGTCGAGCGTGTAGCTATTTCGATTAAAAAAGACGTTTTAAATAATTATTGGAAATGGAAAGCATTCAAGTGCAGGGTAAAAACCTTCGTGCTACCACTAGTTAGTGATGAAGTTTCACGTGATTGTGAACACACTGGGTCTTTGAAATTAACATATTCGGAAAAATCAGAAAAATCTTATTCATAAATGTAGCGAAACTACGAGTCTTACAACAGTTCCACGGGAATTTTTGGAAAATTTTCTTGCGCTTCCCTTAAAAAAATTCTGAACCCTAATTTAGTTTGAACACTGACTGCATGCTGTACTAAATGGAATTGTGTGTCTCTAGGATCATGCACTTGCTTTTTACAACATGACGGGTTGAATAGATGTACCAGGAATATCTGGATAAGTCAAACTGTGGAACAGCACTCACAACAGTTCGAATTTTGCTGTTCGTAAAAAACTTTTTCTACATACTAGTAATGGACCATACGAGCTATGGTTCGTATCTTTCCTGAAAAGTCGATTAGTAAAATACCAGGAACTGTAATTTGAAATTTTCTGAAATTTAAAACCACGCATAAAAAACTTAAAATTTAGCTACGATATATTTCTATGCACGGTGTAAATTCTTTCCTACCGGCGAAACTATATTAGGACGAACTTAAACACTGAAGTCATACTAAGTTTACTTATTTAAATTCAATAAAGATGGCGGACAGCAGAAAGCTAAAGTTAAAAAGTTCGTCTTTGAAGGGGAATTGAAAGAATTACGGGAGGGTTGCAACAAAGAAATCTTAAATGGTGACCTAAGATTGCTTCTTTATTCTAGTGAAGTATGAAAGGGCCTTTCCTCGGATTTTCCACCCAGACTGACTGGTAAGAATTTTGAACATCATTGATTTAATTATTTTAGCAGGAAAATGAGCCAAACAACATATGTCTGCTTAACCTCCACATCTTTAAATTTATTACAGTGCCTGTGCGTGACTCACATGAAAGAGAACTGAAGAAAACTATCTTCTCGGAACCTGAAGTGGTCAGAGTTGTGTTAAAACTTTACAGAAAACTCTACTGTGGCTCTATACCTCAGGGCCATTTCTCAGTTTAGTTTGTACTTCACCGCTGAGAACGTTGCAAGTTTTGGTACCTCACAACTCTGTTGAACAATTGAGTTGTACATGAATTTTGGAATAGACTTTAAACCCTTAAACGTCAGCCCTGTTTTACATTTATTTTATCATCACGGTGTAAATTAATACTGTTATAATTTATTTTCAATTACCTTTCAAGTTAGTGCGAAATTTATAAGCTCATAGCATTATTTTGTGTTCCTGGTTGTCGGGAGAGTAAAGGTGCAGCACGCTGACCGATTGAATTCTCGTACATACAGGGAACAGGTAAATTATTTTTGGAAGCTAAACTTAACATTCATGTCATAAAATGAATAAATATGTTGTGTTTGAATAACATGTGAACATGTATTCAAGTGACAGCATGAATAACACCAGGTTAGAATTAGACTAGTCGTACACTTTTACGTAATAGTAAGATCTAGGTACTGTATTTGAAGGCATATAGAACGTACTATTTTTCCAGGATTTTGGTTCGAAAAATCGCACGGCGTCTTATACATCGTAGGTGAAATTTAAGACCTCTAGTAGGCCTAGGCTAATCTTCTCTCTGACGGTCACTAACCCAGCTTACGCTCAGTACTTCGTCTTATATGCCGTCTTCGTCTTCGCGTCTTATATGCCGTCAAATACGGTACCTACGTCGTTAAAAATGTGAGTAGTCATTTTATATATATATATATATATATATATATATATATATATATATATATATATATATTCTTCTTTCTAGGAACAGATACGCTGCTATATTGGCAATAAATACTACAGTTTATTATGAATAAGTATCATTTACTACATCGTATTCCATTATTTCTTAGTGTTGGTTATATTGCTCGGTTAACAGGATTTTTCACAGGTGGCCTGTCATCTTCAAGGATTTTAGCTTGTACGCCAACATACTTGTAGTATTAAACTAGATCACAAACGTTGATAAATTTCACCTAGATATTATAATTTCACCAGCTGAATAACCACAGAGACACTTTGAAAGCCTTCATTGCTAACCTACACCGCGTGAAACTACATAAAATTCTTTATCTGAGGTAACTAACTGTGAAATATTATCACAATAAAATTAAATGTTATATTAGTTTGAAATCTAGGAGCGTTTTTTGTCCCCTGAACAGTATTATATGAGCTTCACTAACGCGTGTTGTTCAATACGGTTGTTATTTCCCTTATTTTGAATCACAGTCACCTGTCTAAAGCTAGCAACTCATTTATCATAGCCAGCTATTTTTATTGCATTAACAATTGAAGTATACAGGGAATTTTCCAGGTCTATAACCGAGATGCCACAATATCATTGTTAAGCCGACCTTATATTTTAGGAGATTGAAGGCTTGGTAACTTAGCTGACTGAAAACATGGTAAATTTGCAGACTGACTAACAAATAACTAGAAATTTGTGTCGGAGTTCCCTCCCCCCATGAAACTTCTTATTCTTGTTATAGCCTAAACTCACTTTTATGTAAGAAATATTCATGCGTACGTATATTAAATTAATTTTATTCATGAAAGTTTCAAAATTTAAAATTTTACATTTATGATATTTAAATTTGTCTAACAGAACATCCCATCGTGATTTCATCCTCTTCTACTCAATTTTGTCGAAATTTTTAAATGGCTCTACTCACTCATACTCAGAGCAAATCGAATTAAGATAATGTTAAAGCAGGATAATATACTTTCGACAAAATTCTTGCCTCTATCGATTAGCTAAGAGCCAACGTTCAACTGGTAAATGAGAGCCTGCAAATAAACAGCATAATTAAGACTCTGCGCAATAACTCGGCCATAATTAGCAGCGTCGACGATCATTTTTTGGCCAAAATGAACGACCTCGTCGCGGACGCAGCGCGTGCTGGTCTTCCTTAAAGCAGCGTTCACTGCAGCCTGTGGCAGTGTGAGGGAAGTACAGTTATACAAACAAGTCTCTCGTTCGAAGAGTAAAAATTCTAATTAAAGTGACTGCAAGAGATGCACTCTAGCCAAAACGCTCACTTTTAAAAAATCGTGGAAATTATAAAACTGTATTTATCTACAATAATAAAGGTGGATTACAATGAAATGTTTCAAGGTTTTCGGTGTCTCACAATTCAAGTGTCAATCGATGCTTCCAATAATTTGTAACATTGTACTTGGATGTGAAACAAAGCCTTTTTTCCATTTGTTAAGAGGATAAGACTGTTATATTCATAAAAATTACGTCACAAAAATTTCTCTCCGCATTTTAAATGTGTTAAGAAGCGCTTGAAAAATGTAACACAATTTTCCTCCTTTAAATTCCATATTTCTTCAGCGCTGAACCATGTTTTTCAAATTTTATGACGTGAACTTGTCAGATTCCCTCATGTTCAATGCATTTAATAAAGACAACGAATAAAGATAAAGTTGCAACACCATTTTATCTACTCAATCTATTGAATGTAAGACAACTAAATATCATATATACTTTTTATAACACGCTTTTTAATACTCTTTAAAGCACGCTTTACAAAACACTTTATTACACGCTTTATAACACGCTTCAAAACACATTTTACAATTATAACACGCTGCACGGCCTGCTTCACAACACACTTTGTATAACACTTCACATACGCTTCACAACACGCTGTACGACGCACTTTACAACACGTTTCAAAATAAGCTTTACAACACACTTTTCAACACGCTTCACAACATGTATTACAAGAAGCTTTACAAAATATTTCATAATACGGTTAACAAAATGCTTTACAACATACTATGTGACACGCTCTGGAACACGCTTTACAACACGCTCTGCAACACGCTTTACAACACGCTTTACAACACGCTTTACAACACGCTTTACAACACGCTTTACAGTTGTCGACGCTACCAGTTAAGTAAATCCAAAGCAGCTATCAGAATGACATTATTTATAAATATCCCTCATGCTCAGAGTTTTGAGGTGTGTAAATGGGGTTTGAAGTTTGCTAAGGATGTGGTTAAGTTTACAGATACTTCTACTTTTTCTCCTGTGTTCAACACTCGAAACTGAGTTACTGCTAGAAACACACCAACTTAACGGAAATCTGAGGCATTGTTGATGCTCATGGATATTCATGTGTTTTAGCCTAACTTGATCTCAATTTAGTCTATTGAAGTAGTTACATTTTTAGTTGGGACTAGTCTGAGCTCGAACGATTTTTCTCTCCTTCCTCCTGGCGTACGCGTAGGTGCTGTTAACGTTCGCTTATGTTCGTTTGTTGATGAATTTTTATTTTGAACCGGACGATGCATTGATGGATAATCCTTTTTTTACGATTTTTCTTTCTCATGTCTACTCAATCTTTTGATGATGAATGTTTGTTTTCAACCGAGGGATACATTAATGGAAAATCATTTCTTCATGATTTTATTTTTCATGACTCAATTGTTTGATTCTATCGAAGGAGTACCTAGTTATTTACATATTTCTGTCAGTTAAATAATTTCTTTCAAACGGTAGAACTATGTAAAACATATCAAAGTTATGCAAATTTTCTGCATAAGTTTCAGCTAAAAAATTTATCATCGCTGTTCTCTTTCTGCAAGAATTTGTGTATATATTTGGTGGCTTGAATATTGGTTGGCTTTTTTATTTTTCATTGTTTAGAAATTAAAATTCTGATAAAACTTTTCAGTGAAGTCCCCTCCATCCTGAACATCGGGTTTGTTCATGATTGACTTATCGTTTTCTAGTCCGTAACAGCGTACACACATAGTGGCGTATCGTATAATAATGATTGTAAGATTCCTAATTTTTTTGAACAGTAAGCGTTGTTATTTAAAGCGTGTTGTAATAATTGTATAACGCTAGTCGTGTAGTTACTGCATTTCACAAGTTATAATTATGGTGTACTTTCAGTAAAATAATTATTCTAAAGTTTTAGTTAGGTAATTATTGCGCAAAGTTGTTGACCATGTATATGACCGTTGCTCGTTCTTCTTCCAGTTAACCACATTACTGGTGCCTGTGCGTGATTGAGGTGCCTGTGCGTGATTGACGTTTGACTACATGGCTCTTGGGTGGCAACACAAAAATGGAACACTCTGCTCGTTTCTGTTGCATAATTCTGTTCTATTTGATTTTCAACTTCTAATGGTTTGTTCTTTGCGTTTATTTCCGAGACTAATTCAGCTGAAATACCACAAAACTGAACTCAGTGCGTACAAAAAAATTAACGATACTTGGTTGTACTATATTCCTCTACAGGAAAATAGGTTATTCAGCAGTCGAATAGGAGTATAATAGTTGAATGGGAGTATTCCTTACACGGCACTGTAGCAGCCGAATAAAAGCATAACAATTGAACAGGAGTGTAACAGTCGAATAGGAGTATATCAATTGTATAGGAGCATACCAGTTGAATAGGAGTAGAATTATTAAATAGGAGTACTCGTATAACAGCCGAGTAGGAGTATAAGAACTGAATAGGAATATAACGGTCAAATAGGAGTATAGCAGTTGAATGGGAATATAACAGTTCAATAGAAGTATAGCAGTTGAATAGGAGCATAGCAGTTGAATGGGAGTATAAGAGTTCAATAGAAGCATAGCAGCTGAATAGAAGTATAGCAGTTGAATAGGAGTATAGCAGTTGAATGGGAGTATAAGAGTTGAATAGGAGTATAGCAGTTGAATAGGAGTTTAAGAGTTGAATAGGAGTATAGCAGTTGAATGGGAGTATAAGAGTTGAATAGGAGTATTCGTAACACGGTAGTTTAGCACTAACATCCCAGTCTTCAACTGAATTTTCAACTCCTTTTCAATTCCAGCGCCAACTCCAGCTGCTGCTCGTTGAACATCTCATTCCTTATTCCGATTCCTTGAAGAAAATTAATCAGGAAATTGAACCCGATCCTTAAACGTTGAATCTAGTGATATACAGGATGTCCTACAAATTGTACCAACTTATTGAATTTTCATTTATGGGAGAAAATATTAAGGTTATCTTTTATGGCGTTTCATTTTGTTAAATTCACTATTTCTTTAAATGAACTCACTTGACTTGTATCGATGTCAACGAACACCAAAATCAAAACAAAACATATTAGAAATAGACACCATGTATTCAGACGTCCCACCGAAATCAACGGACTCGATTCATAGAAGTTGAGCATCAGTGTTCCGTCACTCGATGAGCTGATCTTCCACCACTGACTGTACAGCATCTGAGACTGAGGCAAGGTATTCAGATGGTCGTTTCCCACATGAAGAGTTCCATTGCATATATTGACTTGCCAAAGATAATTGCTTATCTATTTTAGATGCCGATGTCATGTCGGGCCAATTACCGTAATAAACCAAAACTCATTAGAGAATTCACTGCATTTTTCGTCCTTATTTTCAAGCATTTATCTGAGCTGGAGTTGAGTTCAGCAGCTGCTGCTCAATGATGCATCGACGGAGCGTTTCCTTTTTCTGGCGTTGAAATCATATTCACAAGTGTAGGCGCCAGTGTGCCCACCGGTGTGCCCAGCAGCTGCCAGTGTACCCACCACTGTACCCACCAGCTGCCAGTGTGCCAACCAGTGTGACCACCAGCTTGTCATTAAGCATCCCAACCAAACACGCTGATGTGCACATCAGCTTGTACACCAGCGTGTACATCAACGTGCACATCAGCGTGTACACCAGCGTGCATATCAGCTAGTACATCAGCATGACACCAGCGTGTATATCAACGTGCACATCAGCGTGTACACCAGCATGACATCAGTTTGTACATCAACATGACATCAGAGTGTACATCGGCGTGCACAGACAGTTAGAGACAGACTAACAGAAAATGCTGCGATGGTTCCAGCCTTCAGAACTAGTTGTACAAAACTGCAGTGTTTGGCGTCAAACTGCACCGATTTCCTGTTTAATTATGACCGGCGCTTTGCTTAAATTTGGTGTGTTTGGACCCACTCAAAATTAGACAGGTAAACGAACATATGTCGTTTAGAAGTGTGATGATTTTGAAAATGTGTCGGCTCTTCTGAATTTTGTTGTCAGAAAATTTGCATTGAGTATTTGCAATGCGTACTGAACTGAATGCGCACTGTACATATATTATTGCATGTATACTCACTGTACTGTATGTAATAGTAGTACACTTTCTGTAAAGGCATACCCACTAACACTATACAAGAGTTAATTTATTTATTTATGCATATTCTGTGATTGATCTGCTCAATAACCGATCTTCACATAATCCGATCAAAGTTTGTTTCTAATTAAATATCACTGATTCGCAATGCTTAATAAACACTGCGCTGATAACTTCAAAACTTGAAGCTACAATCGACAACCAACTCGTTAGATGCTTTTTATGGCTGTCGCAACAGCAGCCTCGTACTTCTCTGATGCGATTAACAGTTACTGTCGAATGTTAACGATTTGAATTCGAGTTGCTAATTTCACGGTTCAATCCTACTATAAGAAGATACAATTAAGATAAGCTCTGTTGCAAATTACTGGATCAGAATCAATGCACCTATGTATGTTAAACAATATCCTCACTTAATGCTGAGATGTTTGCAATATTTTAGTAATGATTGCGAGTGGAAGGCTGCAGTGCCTGGACCTTCTAATGTCGTTCCAACGAGATGACTACTTTGTGAGCCAAAAATGCGTATGGACAAGCAGCGGGTATGTTGATGATTTTTAAATATTTACTTACGTTGCTGAATGCCATTTTTACGGACGCTAATGAAAATTTACTTTCTTTGCAGCATGTATTTGACATCTTAACAAGATGTTAAGACTGTGTGCCGGTGGACGACTTAATTGATTTTTTTTAATCAGTACGTTAACTGGAAATATTACTCATTTTGTGTGAAGCTATTATTTGTTGTTCTGTTTTAGACTTTTAGGACAAAAACAGGTTATAATTTTTCCTAGGACAGGCATCCCTGACTAAGCAAAGTTGAGTGAAATGCCAGAAACTCTCAAGTAAAGGGTAAATGACGCTCATCGTCTATGTGAGTTTTAGGGAAATTTCAATTTATTAAGCATGAATTAATTCAAATTAACATGGATATACGAGTGCTAGACTGCAGTGGAGGGAGGCCTTGCGTAATGTGTTCTCGTCAGAACGCTGGAATACAATTTTTCGGAGATTATTTTGTGTTCTCAAAGCAAAGTTTTATTTCTTGGAAATTAAAGATTACATTTCACCGTATAGAAAAACGAAACATCAGATCACTACTTACCTTGGTCCAGGCGCGGTGACAGCAAAGTTATGGAGTTTGGTGGACGGCAGCGAATTATAGCGGGCGCCCTTTAAAAGTAGGCGTCACATTATATGATGCATGTTACAGCCACACACTATTCGTCACATTCTGTGCGCCACTGTTTATGGGTAAGCGTGTTAGCCATAAAATACCTGAAGTATGCAATACAGCAATGAATTTGTATAAATATAGGAACAAGTACAGGGTATGTGCCAAGATACTCAATGATTCTGAAAGACTAGACAGTTCCCGTGGAAATTCCACAATTTAGGTTTAAGTACAAAATTTGAAATTATTATAAAGATAAATGCATTAAAGATTTACAACGAATTCTTGTGTTTGAAATGAATACTTTGTATTAATTTCATTCCGAACTACCTTTCTGCATCTTATCTACCAGTAACATGGCCCAGATAGTACCCGTTGATATTCCTTGGTTTAAAAGTGATAAAATTAAGGGTCTATGAAGTAAAATAATTTTTCAGTTTTATCCCTGAATATATTTCAGCAATATATACAGAACTTCTATTCTGTACCTTATTCACCGATAACAAGGCCGTGAAAGACATAAAAGCACATCACAGAAAAAATTGAGTATTTTATAGTGATCCAGCGCCTTTGGTATGCACAATACAATGCACTATGCTTATAATGCAATCATACCCGTTCTGATTTCAGTTCAATAATTTTCTTCAGTAATAGATAGGAAGTAATGGGACACACACACACATATACAGAGAGAGATAGAGATACATTGTCTATTATATATGTAGATTATAATACAACAGTTTACGCAAGAAAACTGCAGTTCTAGAATTTGTAATGTTATATCAGTACTTTGTGTGCTGAAAAAAGCTATTTACATGCGATGGTCCGTGGAAAAACTTGCTTCGACATCATACACGATATTCAGCACCAAGAAAAATATTTGTATAACTTACACATTATACTCGTAAAGTAATAGTCTCGTCATCTCGCAGCTGGGCCGATAAAACACTTTGAACAACGGCGGAGGTTGTATTAAAAGCTATTCAGAATACTGATATTAAGATTAATGTTCAAACCAAAAGTCCTCATGCAGTCATTAATAATTCTGAACTCGTGAAATGCTTACGAATGGATAGATCATCCATGAACACATGTCTAAAGTAGTTCATTACTTGACGTTGATTGCCTATTTGATTGCCTATATAATGGCATAAGAATGTGCCAAACTGCTCGTTTCTATTGCCTTATTCTATTCTATTTAGATTATAATAACTATGTTTTTGGTGTTCCATCGATTATTTGCTGAGCTGAATTTTAACAACGTTCATGTACGACTTTAGCTACTCGTCACTCATCTCAACTTTTTCGGTTTAATTTTATGTGAGTTCTCTCTAGGCTTGATTATTGATATCAATAATTCACTAGCTACTCCTTCGTATGTATAATTGACCTCAAGTTTGAAGTATTA